>JAXIVD010003429.1:0-25000 GCA_036785275.1 Cancer borealis
GAAAAACGAAGAGGAATAGACGGAAAGCCTAGTCACACTAAAAACACTCCTCTTCTTCCTCCGTCACTTACCCTCTCGCTATCATCCTCTCCTCTCTCTTACTACCTCTTCTTACTTTTCGGTTTTCGTTGGGACTTGAGGAAGAGCCAAATTATCCGGGCCTCCTTCTGCGTCTTCGGGAATAGAAGATAATCGGTATAACAATAACTGAACCGCCTCCTTCCTCTCCTCTCCTCCTCCTCCTTCTCCTCCTCCTCCTTACCTCCCTCCTTCCTCCCTCCTTCCTCCTCCTCCTCCCTTCCTTACCCTTCCATCCTCCTTCATGTCCCTTAAGTATGCTCCTTCCCCTTCCCCCTTAATATTCCTTAGTCCTACCTCGCCCCGCCCCTTCCCCGCCCCTTCCCATCCCTTCCCCATCCCCCTCTCTGCTTCCCTGTCTACCCACCTCATAGGCTCATCCATATCGAACACACATCATCATCATAAGTAGATAAAAAAAAAACATTTTCTGGATACTTTTTAGACTTATACGGAAGGTAGACTTTTTTGGGGGGTTCCTTATCCTGCAAACAAAAGTAGCTTCCTTTACGTAGTCGAAAAAAGGACTACAAGAGGAATGGAAGTGAAAAATGCAAAAATCTTGAGTTCTTATATTTTTTTTTCTCTTCTTCATCTGGTTTTTAATGCGCTATAGAAACCTATTGTGGACGCGGGTAGAAGCTATTTATTCTACTTTTTTTTCCCCGTGAGCAGAGGAGGAGGAGGAGGAGGAGGAGGAGCGGATATAAGGTGGGTATCAGGAGAGTAACTTGACCCTCGCCTCACTGCCCTACTGCCCCTTTGCCCGCGTTGGTCTCTCTCTTCACCCCTCTACTTACCCTCTGCCCTGTTGCCCCGTCTTCCTTCTATACCGTTGGTTTGTCGCTCCTGCCCCACCACGACTTCCTGGCCCCGCTGCCCCGTCACCTCTTTACACCACTACTCCGGTTATACTCCAGCCTACGACCTTGCCTCTGCTTCACTACGTCTCCTCCCCCCTTTGCCACTTGCTCTTCCTTTCTCTGACATTTCTCTTTCCTACTGGCTCTCTTTACTCTACCTCCATGTCTTATGTTTATCTCATTTATCTGTCTATGTTGCTTTTATGTTTTTTGTCTCCCCTTTTCCTTGCTGTCCACTTTAGTCGTCTTTTTCTGTCTCGTCTCCTCGCTTCCCGTCTCCGCCGCTCAGATTTCCGTGGTCCTCCTGCCATAAAGTTTATAGACGCGCCATCCGGGGGACACACAAACGCCTGGATGGTGATAATTGAATTTTCTCGAGGCCCGACTACGGTACGCTGTCTCATCCCTGCTTTCACTTTTCTCCTTTTCTCTTTCTCATAGGCCTCTTGGGTGCTAGTTGTTATGTGGGAGTCTCGTGGCATCTCTATGATTTATTCTGTGTAGTGTAATGTGTTTTGTTTCTTATTATTATTAATGGATTCATAGATAGTTGAGGTCTTATGTTCTCTTTCTTGCTAAACTACTCGAAAATTGTTGCTGGAATGTATATTTTTATCGATATTCTTAGTCTATGTCATTTTATTACTGTCATTTTTTCTCGTGGCCAAACCAGGCACTGAAAATTGATCACCTGTAGCTTTCAAGGTAACTAATGCTTGGCTTCTTACCTGTACGTATCCTTTATGTAAATTACCTTTGGTCAGTCACCTGTAATATTTGCCAGATGAATCAAGGCGTAAAAGACGGAGGTAGAAAAAAACAGGTGAGAAGGCAAAGATGAGATAGCAAGGGAGAGATGAGGAGGATAAGGGGAGGATGGGAAGGGGAGGTCGGTAAGGGTATTAGGGTATAGGGGTATTATAAGGGGTGGAGTGTATGGGGAAGGGGGAGTTAGGTTAGGAGGGGAGTGGAGTGGTTCCGGTGTTAGCGTGAGCTGCGGCACCCACGCAGGGAGGCATCGCGAGGCACGTCAGGTAAATCATGCTGGAGGGAGGCTGTAATTGTTCATATAATTCACTTGTTAATGGCGCCGCTCGGAAGCCATATTTAGGAAAACCCCTTAATTTTTTCTCCTGTTTTATTATTTCTTTTATGTTATTTCTTTCGTTTCCTGTTTTTTATTGCTTTTCTGCTTGATTTATTTCTATTCTATGTTTTTTTATGGTAGAATTATAGTTGTAGTAGTAGTAGTAGTAGTAGTAGTAGTAGTAGTAGTAGTAGTAGTAGTAGTAGTAGTAGTAGTAGTAGTAGTAATAGTAGTAGTAGTAGTAGTAGTAGTAGTAGTAGTAGTAGTAGTAATAGTAGTAGTAGTAGTAGTAACAATACTAATGAAAGAAAATATACCAAAAAGCTAGATAAACAGATAAATAAATAGTTAAATAGTAAGATAAACAGATAAGTAGATAGATAAAAAAAAAAAGGTAAGCCGATAGACAAACAAACGAACACGTGAACTCAAACAGAAGAAAACAAAATCCGAAAAGATCACAAAAACACAATCACTATAGAAAGAAAACTCCTGCCGACAAGAAAACCTGAAAAGAAAACAAAATTCATCGGTCCTTGAGGATTAAGGATAAAATGGTGAAAAGTTTAGAAGTGGGGAGGGAAAGGAAGATGGGCGGGCGGGGCGGACAGGGGAAAAAAGAAAAAAAGAGAGAGAGAGAGAGAGAGACCCGGAACAAGTGGCTTTCGTGCGATGGGTGGGTAGAATTGGTGCTGAGTGGGTGGGCCGGAAGAGGTAAATGGGGAGGGGGTGGGTCTTGGGGGTGGGTTTTGGGGGAGAAGTGGGTGAGGAGGGAAGGAGGGAGGGAGGGAAGGGTGGGTACTGTAAGATGGGGAAGCTCAGGTGAATAAGTTGGTGTGATGAGAGAGATATTGAGATAGAGAGAGAAGAAAAATTAGAGAAAGAAAGAGAGAAAGGACAGACATGCATAGAAGAAAGTGGGAAGGATAAAGGGAAAGCAAAGAACACGATGAAAAAGAAAGAAAGGAAGGAAGGGTCGAAGGAATAAAGGGAGGTAAGGAAGGAGGGATGAAGGGAAAAGAAGGGATGGATGAAGGGAGGAAAGAGAAGGAAAGGAGAGGCGGAGGAGAAAGAAGGAAGGGAGAGGTAAAATAAGATGAAGAAAAAGAAGGATATGAAGGATGGAAGGAAAATGAGAGTGTGAGAAGAGAGAAGAAGGGGATAGAAAGAGAGACAGAGAGAGTTAGGAAAAAGAAGAGAGGAATAGAGAGTGGAAAAATAGAGAGAAGAGGAGAAAGGAAAGGCTGAGATGGAAAAAAAAATGGAGAGAGAGGTGAGGGAAAAGAAGAGGGAAGGAAGAGAAGAAGAGGTAGAGAAAATTGAAGAGAAAAGAAATAATTAAGGAGAAAGGAAGGAGGAGTAGAAAGTGGGCAGAAGGAAGCAAAAAAAAAAAAAAAAAAAAAAAAAGAGTGAGACAGATTTAGATGAAAGAAAAGAGAGAATAAATAAATAAAGATAGAAAAAAGACAAGAGCAGAGAAGAGAGTGGAAGAGATGAATAAAAGGAAGAGAGGAGAGAAGAAGAAAAAGGGGACAGAGGGAAGAGAAGAAAATAGAGGGAGAGGTGTGTAGGGGGAGGGGGAGAGGAGGGGGGAGGGGGTGCAGCTTCTTATGACCACAGGCTCCTGGACCCAATCAGCGACTTCCTCTCTAGCGGCCGAACCATAAAGCAGATGATCACCCCAAGATAGATTTCTCTGCCGCCCACAGCCTCCAGCACTTGTCTGGCCATCCCTCCTCCTCCTCCTCCTCTTCTCTCTCTCTTTTCCCTCCCTTCTCCATCTCCTTCCCTCCTACCATCCTTCTCGCGTCTTTTTTTTTTATCATCCATCGTTCATCTTCACTTCCCTTCACTTCCTTTCACTTCCCTTTTATTTCCCTCGTGCGGGCATCAGGCACTCTCCCTTCTCCCTCACTCTCCCATCATCTCCTTCCCACTGTCACCCAATCCTCGTCACCTTCCTTCACTCCCTCACCCTCCTTCTTTCTCCCACCCTCACCCAGACCCCGACACCTACCCTCCCACTCCTTCTTTTCTCCTCCCCCACCTCCCTTGAACAGCCTCACCTACTCAGAGTATCCTAAAAGATGCCTCCCCCATCCCTCCCCACTACCTTATAACTCCCTACCATCCCCATCCCCTCCTCCTCCCTTCCTCCTTCTCCTTCCCTCACAGTGACCCTCCCATTCTTCCTCTTCGTCCTTCTTTCTTCTCACACATTTGTTCCCTTTTTCTATTCCCATCACTCGTCTCTCCGACAGAACCCGCCTTTTATGCTCTCATTGTTGAAATTCTTTTGTTCCTCTTCTTGCTTTTTCGTCTCTCTTAGTTCCTCTTCCTCTCTTCATCCTCCGGCTTATGGTTCTTTTCTTCTTGTTCTTCTTGTTCTTGTTTTCTTGTTCTTCTTTTTTCTTCTTCTTCTTCTTCTTCTTCTTCCTCTTCTTCTTCTTCTTTTCTTCTTCTTTTCTTTTTCTTCTTCCAATTGCTTTGAAGCTGTTATTTATTTTCGCTTCGTTCTCCCTTTTCATCTGTATCTTTTTTCTTGTCTTTTCTTTTCTTTCTCCTCTATCTTCTTATCTGCCTTACCTTCTCTTCTTCTTATATGTTCCTTGTCCTCTGCCTTCTTGTTTTAGTTTTTTTCTGTTGTCATATTTTTTGGGGGAATCCTCTTGCCTTATCTTATTGGTCCTCTTCTCTTCTTTTCTCTACTCTCTCTCATACTAATAGAAAAGAAATGGATGAATAGAGAGAGTAGGATCACCCGCAGCCTGTGATCATCCATCGGACATCCATTTGTAACTCCTTAGCTACTGCTGTCCCCACCCGAGGCCCCCTGAAGGTGCCCGCGACCACCTCATGTCCCAGAGACCTTAAAGCATATCATGAACGTCACCTCCTCCCGCCTTTCACCACCTACAAAAAAAAACCTCCAAGACACGGGCCTCCTCACCACTCTCACCACTCAGTCCAGCGTCCAGCGGAGACTTACAATTACATATTAGACGCAAAAAATATAAAAATAAAAAATAAAAACTCTGGACAAAAACTGTGGGAGCGTCAACTAGTAACAAAAAACGATCGAGGCGGCGTCCAGCCCGGCTCCTCTATCAGCGTCTAAGATCATTATCAAGGGAGTCGGTCCATTCATCTCTGGCAGCTCCTCCCGCCCCCGCTCCCGCCCCCGCTCCCGCCCCCGCCTTCACCATCCAGCTCCGAACCCACACATACCAGCCGCTCTTATTACCTCTAATTGATTCTAAGACGGAAAGTTTGGGACTATTACAACTTCTCTTACCGCTGGACGTGTGTTCTAGCGGCTTGCAGGGGTGGACAGGGCAGGGCAAGGCAAGGCAGGACAAGGCAGGGCAGGGCAGGGCAGGGCAGGGCAGGGCAGGGCAGGGTAGTGCAGGGTAGTGCAAGGCAGGGCAAGGCATGGCAGGGCAAGGCAAGACAGGTGGTGTTTGTCTTTGTGGAGTATGCAGGTTGTTTTATTTAGGAAGGTATGAAGGATCGTTCAGTCATCTGGATATTCATTAGTAACTGCATTCTGTTTTCGGCTTCTCGTGTCTTGAGTTGTGGTTTTAATTTTTTTTTTGCTGTGTTAAATGATGATGCAAATACTATGGTTATGTTAATAGTTTATTTCTTATTATTCATACACTTATTTTTTTAGAAGTTAGCATTCTTATCGTTCTATTCATTCACTCCTGTTTTCATCTTACTTGTTGTACCCTCTACCCATGATCATTTTTTCTTCTTGCTTTCACCTCTTTCATTTCTTCCACCTACCATCCCCTTCACTCCCTCCCGTCCTCCTTTCCCTTACCAGGTGCGTGTCGGTGGGAACCCCTGGAGGCGGGGCCCGGGGTTGGAGGGTGGACGGGAGGCCTGCATTCTGGAGTGGGTCATGGCTTGTTTAGGTAATGAGGTTGGCATCGTAGGCCTGTAATTGTAGGGAACCTTGACGTGGAGATCTGCAGGTCCTTCCCCTTCGCATACCTTCCCTAACTCACTCTTATATCATGACACCTTACCTCACCTCCCTCACCCACAGTCAAATAGCTTATACATTCCATCTTCACCTGTTTGCACACCTGTTTGAGTCTAAAATAATTACACTTTTCTCTGCTCACCTGTAATAGAAAACAAACAAAGGCTGTAGACCCTTACCTCACCAGCGCGCCTCAGTATCTCACCATTATCGAGAGCATATATTACTATTATTACCATACCTTCCTCCCTTATCGTTGTCAGACCCCTTAATCACAACCATACCCTATTATCACCACTTTCTCTCTCACTGTCACCCCGCCGCTGCACTATTAGCTCACCATCACTGCCTCACTACCCCTTTCACTAAATCTTCATCACAACATGTCAATATATCTCTAACAACACCCTCATTATCACGACCATATTTTCACTATTATTATTATCATTATCAACCTGCATCTTTTCTTCCAATCAGACAATCGATGCCACTTCCACTGGGATAAGAATCAGTTAATTTACAACCACTTCAATAGGTAGTACGTGTTACTATTAAAAGCCACACGCTACCACCACCACTACCTAACAGCTACTACAAATGCTACCTCGTATCTACCGCTACTACCACGTTGCGCCCTCTCTATCATTCCTACATCAGCATCCACTCATCCATCACCGTCCCCCTAGCGCTCTCCTCCTCCTCCTCCTCCTCCTTCTCTTCATGTAAACACTGTGTAATCAGCTGGCAGACTCCATAATTGTTGCCCAGCAGGGAATATTTGCTTCCAATGCCTGACGGTCCTGATAGGTTAATCCTCCTCATTCCTCTCCCTCTGCCTCACGGTTAGTACTTATCAATTCCACGTGAGTACACACACACACACACACACACACACACACACACACACACACACACACACACACACACACACACACACACACACACACACACACACACACACACACACACACACACACACACACACACACACACACACACACACACACACACACACACACACACACACACACACACACACACACACACACACACACACACACACACACACACACACACACAGACACAGACACGTTCACACACATACAAAGGCAAGCAGAAAGTTGGGTCCTCGCTCTGCCGGAAGCCTTGAGAGTGAGACTGTCAATCACTCAGGTGGGTAAACTCTGCCAGGGGAGGAGGAGGAGGAGGAGGAGGAGGAGGAGGAGGAGGAGGACCAGCCACGACCCACGCACACGGAGGAATGTACTAATGGGCCTCCGTCGTAGACACGTGACGCCGGCCTGATCGATTACAGGCTGGTCAAGACACAATCATAGGAGTGCGGCGATTTGTTTGAGTGACCCCTAAAAAGTGACCTCCTTTCCTCCTCCTTGTTACTTTCCACTCTTCTTTCTCCTCCTCCTCTACCTCCTCCTTCTCCTCCTCCGTTTTTATTTTATTTTATTTGAGTGCCTCCTAAAATGTGATTTCCTCTCCTCTTCCTTGTTATTTTTCCTGCCTTCTTTTCCTCTTTCTACTTTATATTCTTCCTTAATCTTCCTCGTTTTTTTTTTTATATATGTATCTCAATGTGTTTCTCTGTAGCTCTTTCTTTTTATCTCCTTTCCTATTCTGTTATGCGTCTCCTTATCTTTATCGCATTCTTATTCCTTATATGTCAAACTTATTTCCTTCCTTGTTTGGGGCACAATATTTTTCTTTTGTTTCAGCCTTCCATCTGTCTTCATTCTTCTCGGTTTTATGTATCTCATTTCTACCGTCACTTGTTATTCGTTTCTAGTGATACATTTGTGCTTCATCCTCTCCTTCCACTTCCTTCTACACCTATCAATAAGCTACTCAGCCCTAATCCACTCCCCTTCGTTCACATGGGATCCTTAGAGGCGTACACGAACACCCACTCCGCCTCCACACAAACCAGACGCTCACTCCACAAAGCCACACAACCATTCACCATCGACTTAACATCATCGTGAATAGTAATCCAATTTGTTCAACCAGTCTGCCACATGAACTGAAAAGCCACCCACCCACACCATCCACTCACCATCCACCAGCCTCCTTCCTGCCCTTTGCGGATCAGCGCCTAACGCGGATTGTATTCCAAGTGGCCCAATCAATTTCTCTGACCTCTTCGTCCTTCCCCGCCACCAACTGGGCCAACTGTCCGCTTTTGTTGCAGTGGTTTCGCCTCAAAAGGGACAACTATTCTATCCTGTTAACATTTTTTTTTCACTGAGGGTTCTTTTTCACTTTACATTTTTTCCTTTCTCTTTCTCTCTTTTAGTTTTCTTGGTAGAGCCTAGAAAGGACCTCACTCACCTGGAGCCTTTGTGTGGCGTGGGTCTCCTTGTGTGTTTTACGCCTCTTAAAGGTTGGAAATATATGGGTGTTTGCCTAAGTGATGTGGTGTTTTAGTTATTTATTTGTCTGATTCTATGAGTTTATTGATGTGATTATTTTCTTGTTATTTTGTCTTTTTCGGTAATCTTTTTATTCTTATTCATCAGCTCGTTTCTTTCTGTAATTCATTTCTGTTCTTATGCTTTTTCAGTTTATTTCATATTAGCAATTTGTGTTCATATGTCTGTGTGTGTGTGTGTGTGTGTGTGTGTGTGTGTGTGTGTGTGTGTGTGTGTGTGTGTGTGTGTGTGCGTGTGCGTGTGCGTGTGCGTGTGCGTGTGTGTGTGTGTGTGTGTGTGTGTGTGTGTGTGTGTGTGTGTGTGTGATCACGTACGGCTTTGCCCACTGGTCTGAGTCAGCACGCCACGTGACCCTCCTGAAGAGCGACCCCTCTGTCCGGCGGTGTTGGGCAAGACTCCCCTTTGTGGCTGGAGGGTAATGACTAAGGTCTTTTTTCCACTTTTACAATGAATTTTTGGTGGCTAGCAGACGGAGGCGGCGTATCGATCCTTAAGTCTCCTTTGTAGAGCTTATGGGACACAAGGGGAGTGAGGCTTACGTTGCTTCATGTCTCTTTTTCTGAGTTATGTCCTGGTGGGGAAAAATTGAATCGTCTTGGGGTTTGCTGTGCGTTCGTGCGTTCATTGGGATCTTGCGCAAGTCAGCTGCGGCGGCCTACAGTCCTTAGTCCTGGGCTGGCCATCCCTCACTTCTGCGCCGCATCATTTGCATACTGTCATTTTTTGTGGCACTCGGCATGCTCGCTTCTTTTCATATCTTGTTGATTTTTTCACCTCTGGCCGAGCTTCTCCGCGCCTTCCATCTAATTAGGTTACTCGTTTTTTTCCACCAGGACCACCCATTTTTTTAATCTTTTCAGCCACTCCTTTCCTCTCTCGGAAGGCCCCTCCAGCCTACTGATTTTCTCCCTCCCTCTCTTTCTCTGCCTGTTACATCCTAAAGCCTCTCTTTTTTCTCTCTCTTTCTCTCTATTTGAGGTACTGCCTCCTAGGTTCCTCCTGTCTCATCCTTTTTTCTCCTCCTCATCGTCATCCTCCTCTTTCTTCCCTCTTATCTCCTCTTGGCGCCTTAGGATTTCAGTTCCGTCTTCATATACCTGTTACATACTCAAAACTGATCGACTGATAAACCATTAAATAAGAACAGAAGAAGCATGAGTCGGGGTTTGGTGTGCGCGACTTGGAAGGACGAAGAGGCTGGTGGAGCTCGCCTACACACGCCGGGGAGGTGGTGGTTGTGGCGACCCAGAGCACGCGTCGCCAGCCCTTGAATGCTAAGGAGTCCTCAGAAGCACCGACAAAGTGAGACAGCCGAAGGATAAGTTTGTACACTGTATTGCAATGTTGGTCGGCCTCTCGCGTGCCCAGACATTTTGGATCTTTAGTAGTCTAGTTTAGACTCGTGGTCTTCTTTATAGCCGAGAGGTTAGCAGTGTTGTCGCTCCACTCATGAATATTGTTTTGCATCTGCATTTTGTATTTCTTTCTTATGATGATTGTGTATGTATGAGAAGGTCGCTTCATTTGTTGCGAGTTAATCTCTCAAGAGTCGGTGAATTTGTCCTCTCGGCTGATTGTGTACTAATTAATTGATTCAGTCTTTGTGCCATCCTGTTATCATCCATTCCATTTATTTATGACGTTATTTCTATTATTTCTCGTCCATTATTCATGCTACGGAACTTCCAGTCGATACGCAAACCAAGGATGTACTTTGCAAATACTCCTTAACTAATTTTCACTTGTTCATCCACCCATCCATCATCATCTGTCCTACCATCACCTGTGTAGCTTATCACCCAACTTTCTTGCCGACCTGCCACGCTACCAACCTGCTACCCAATATCCCCTTCTTGCCACAGCCCATTCTCTCTCATCCATCCCCATTCGTCTCATCACCAACTCTCTATCTCCATCCAGCTTTCTTTTCCTGCCCACCTCCCTGCTAGTCTATCCCGCGGCGCTCCCTGCTACCCTCCAGTCATCGCGGGGCCAGCCAGGGGCGCGACTATGCCCCACTTACCGTCACAAGCAGAAGTAAACAGGCCTGACGTGTGTAGGGAGGAAGGAGGGAGGTTTCAAAAGCGTCTGAGAGGGAGTGAAAGCGAAGTGGGATACCAGCCTTAGGTATTTGCTAAGTCACCGGGTTTAACTACAGCTGAGAGGTGAGCACGAGGACCGACGTAGGTGTGGCGAGAGGAGAGAAAAGAAGCGAGGTAGAAAAAAAATGTCACACCTGAAATTATCACTCCGGTATTTTTTTTGTTGTAAGTGTGGGGGTCGAAGGTAACGATTTAGGATCTTCACGCTCGAACTGATTACATTGTGAAGGTATGAGTGTGTTTACTTACGAGTCTCAGGTGATTTTTCAGGTGTTTTGTGTCTGTTGTGTGGAGACTTTTATCGATGGAGTGCTGGAGCTTGATTATTTTGTGTGATGGAGTGAAAGAATCCTTCTGAGTGTGTGTGTGTGTGTGTGTGTGTGTGTGTGTGTGTGTGTGTGTGTGTGTGTGTGTGTGTGTGTGTGTGTGTGTGTGTGTGTGTGTGTGTGTGTGTGTGTGTGTGTGTGTGTGTGTGTGTGTGTGTGTGTGTGTGTGTGTGTGTGTGTGTGTATGTGTGTGTGTGTGTGTGTGTGTGTGTGTGTGTGTGTGTGTGTGTTTTGAGAGAGAGAGAAAAAAAAAGATAAATGTAGAATATCTTTTAGTTAGAAAATGGCTGTCTATTTTCAACGTCCTTTCACTGGTAATTTTTAACTTCCCGTATATATTTTCCTCTTTACGGATGTTTATTGATATATAAACAATATTTTATTAGGTGTTTTTTTTCTCACAGCCTTTTTTTTTCCTTCTCCTTGATTTGATATTTTCTTCCCTGCTTTCATCCCAACAAAGCTATTTTATGTTGACTCATCATTATTCTTACGCTGCCTTCACCATCAAGCCGCCCTTCCTCACTCTCCCTTTTCCTCTATCCTTCTCTCCCTCCCTATTTCCCTTCATCTTTCTTACTCTCCCCTCCTCTCTCCTCCCCTCCTCCCTCCTCCCCTTCCCCTCCTTTTCGCCCTCCCTATAGACTCACAACTGACTTAAAAAAGGACTTCATGAGGTGTTTTTTTTTTACAAACATTTTTTTTGTCAGTTTGAATGTATGTACTTGTGTTGTATAGTTTTAATGTGTGTTTATCTATTATAGTGTTTACGTGACATATGTTTGCTTGTTTTGTGTGTTTACGCTCGTCTCCCCCTCCTGTGGATAGAATATTTATCATAATTTTTACCATATTGTTTGGATCTAATTATGTGTTCGTGCTGCCTCGTTGATTTCCTTGTTAACTTAATGTTGGTTAAGATAAAGTTCAATAAATTTTGTCTCGTGTCCGTGTTCGTATTGCCAGCTGGACTGTTGTCGACGTGATGGGAATGAGCAGTGTTTGGTCTTTGTTTTGCGCTTGTTTGTGTGTGTTAGTGCAGCCTCCTTGCTTGTTTGCTGTCTGTTTGCCGGGTGGTGATGGGCGTGTCTGCCAGGTTTGTTGTTTGCATGCTAGACTGGCTTCCGGTGATTGCCTTCTGAATTAATGGATGACACGCCTCGTTTAATGATCGATAATGGTATTCTGCTATTTTTTTTTATAATGCCGCAGGTGGCGTGGTGCCAAGTCTCATCCGCACGTTCATGTTTGCATCAATGTTACTTCTGCTGGACACTCGTGGAACTCTTATCTATACGGTTTTCGCAAATTCAATCTATTGTGAAGAGCTAAGGAAGTATACCTAGACCGCAGGTGCCATAGTTTATGTCATACGTTATCCTTTTATTAATCCAGATGAGTAGGTGGTGCACTGCAGGTGTACCCAAGAAGCCGGGAGAGAGGTGCAGGTGAGCCCGTCAAGGACAAGACATGTTGGTGTGCGAATCTGCCATGCCTCACTGACGCCGAGGTGACTGTCCGCCTGTTGACAGGTCTGCAGCCGCAACATTGATATTTTTCTTGTTTAGCTTGGAGATATATTTTCTTCTAACATCGTAAGCGAAGATAAGCGCTATCTTTCTCCATAAATCTAAATATAAACTAAAACTGCCTTTTTAATTTGATATATTGAAGACTAGAGAATACTTTACACTTCACACTTAGCGCCTCATCAACTCTCAAGCATGAAAAGTGATCTAATTTGCAGAGTCTAGTAAGTTGTAGTATTTGGAACACAGACCAGACTAGTATATGTCTTCAGTGGCTAACGTTACTAGGACGTCACCGGTAAACCACGAAGGCAGCCAACAGTCCAGATGGTCACTCCCCTTCCTGCTTTCATCCCTTTCCTTCCTTTCCTTCCCTTGCCTCCAGCCGCTTCTCGGAGCTTTGTCCCACCAGCCAGCCCCGGCGACGCTGGGCGGGTGGCCGGCAGGATGAAGGGAGGTTGTGGTCTGCTGTCTGCGAGGCGTGAGTGATGAACTGGACTGTGTTCTTTTAGCCTCCACCGTTTTTTATGTGCTGTAGTCATAAATAACTCTTTTCATATTTTCACCTTTTTTCTTTAGACGTGACAGACGAGGAAACAGATCGCCTCACCGTTGGCTCAACATACACGATCAGCTGCTTGGAGGCTCCTGCTCTCATGTTCTTATCCAAGGAGTTTATTGATTAACTTCCTTTTGCTGCTTGATGTCCGTCTTTGTTAAAAAAATAAATGGGTAATACCAAGAATGGAGGTCAGTGAAATCAGTCAACCGTAAGATGGAAATAATAATATGTACTTATTTATTAGACCATTAAAGAGTTTTCAAGTTAATAAGAATTGTCTTAAAACAGCAGTGGCCACAGTAACGAAGAATAATACATTTAGTTTTTATTTCACTGATATCTCCATGACTTTGCTCAATAATAATAATAGTTAAAGTCTTTTCTTTCACAGGGAAATTAAAAAAAGTAATGTCCGTGATGATCGTGTACGTTCACGTCTAACTTACTAATTAACGACTGACCTTTTTTCCTCTGCTTACAACCCTTCACGTTTTTTTCCTCTTTTTCCTCTTTTTATCTTCCCTTGCCTTCTTGTTCCCTCTTTTTCTTTCTTTTTCTTCTGCCAACAAACCCGGCGATGATAATTATAATTCTGGAGATAAGAGACAGACTAGTAAAATTGTTAGTAAAAAGAAAAAAAACAACAGAAGTAGTAATTATAGATGAACGGAATTTTACAGAATTAGAAACCAGATGAAGTAATTGAAAACACGTCGGATGGGAACACACAAAAAATCCCTTAGTGTTATGTGAAGATAATAAGCAAAACTCACACCAAAAAGAATGATGTGGTGAAACATGTTTAAAGAAGGCAGTCGACATTCCACACACAAACACGCAAGATGATTGATGGTCCAGAAAATTATGTGTGTGTGTTTGTGTCTATGTGTGTGTGTTTGTGTTGATGTGTTTCACTCCATTTACCTGATGTCCTACAAGGTTATTTTATTATCTTTTTAATGAGGAAGAAGGAAGAAGAAAGAGAAGGAGAGAAGAGAAGAGAAGAGAGTTGTTTATTGGTTGTCTCCATAGTATGTGGGGTTGGAGGAGGTCATTTCAAGGTCATGGGTGTTCTTTAGGTTTGCGTGGGGCGTGGAGGGTTGTAGGGAGGAATATAACTATAGCACTGCGCATGACTTTATTACTAATGGCTCGAGGATTACCATTTGTCTTCCACTCCTTGTACTTATAAGATGCGTAGGTGTGTACTATCGAGTATTTCTCAAGGACGGCGATGCTTGCTTGATTTACTTTGGTTTTAAGGTACAGTTAAGTTTGCTGTGTTACTCTGGCTTTCGTTTTGTTAGTCGTCAGGCATAAGGATTTCCATTTATCTTTGTTATGGGATGGTTCAGTGTGTGCGTGTGTGTGTGTGTGTGTGTGTGTGTGTGTGTGTGTGTGTGTGTGTGTGTGTGTGTGTGTGTGTGTGTGTGTGTGTGTGTGTGTGCGTGTGTGCGTGTGTGCGTGTGTGTGTGTGTGTGTGTGTGTGTGTGCGTGTGTGTGAGTGGGTGTATGTGTATGTATTTTTTTGTGTGCTCTGGCATCTCAAATATTTACAGCTCCTCATTGTGGTGTCTTCCATGTTTTCTTCATTAGGAACAGCTAGACACGTGATCCATTTGCCTCTGAGTACATGACTGATGCAAAGTGACGTGGAAGGGAAAGTATATCACACACAACCACATTCATTTTCCTTTCCATTGTATTCTTTCCACCAGTAATGTTTCCTCTATTTCCCAGTGCGACTTTATTTATCATTCACTCATACCTGTACTAAACCAGACCAAGGACTTATATTAGGAATGAAAGGGGAAAATATATGTACCCTATTCATGCATCACAAATGTCTGTATAGCGAAACTTACCGAGAATCCACTGAGTCGCGTTACAGAGAGGGAAGGTATAAGACGGGTGACACAGGGAGACAATTCAGCCTGAGCATCTGTCCCTCACCACGAGAAACTTGACTCTTTAATCGGCCGTGAGCAGTGAGGTAGTGAGGGGCATTCCAACTGACACATTCCTCCCTCTTGTAGAAAATGACGAGGGCGTTTCTGATCCTTCGTATGTCATTGTGTTCTAAGTGGCAGTGGCGATGGGAAGGAAGGGGGAGGATAGGGTTAAGGAAGGAGGTTCGTGTGGGAAGGAGTACTTGATGGCTGTGAAGGACTTGAGGGATTAGAGATGTAATAGATGCTGTGGCGGGATGAAGTCCTTCGAAATGTGACGGGAGAGTGACGGGCTGTCCATAGTGTGACGAAAGTGATGGTACTTATGGGATGAGAAGTGAAGATGAGGCAGGGAAAAAATGTATAATGGTATGCAATTTTATCATTAATGAAACAAAATAATATGGTAATGGTGCCATCTATTAAAGGCTTGTTTGAAATAAGAAAAACATGTTATAAATATAAATGGAAGAAAAGATAAAATTGAATAGTAGATTGTAATTAAAGTCGTCACCGTTTTTCTTGTGTTGGAATGATACGCAGGATCGGAAGGGTGGCCGCTCCTACCTGGCGAACCTGAGAACACATGTAAATACTGTAGGAATATTGACGAAGCCGCCCTCCCCCACACCCTCGGGCCCCGCGCCTCTACCCTTAAACAGGTGCTTTCTGATACCTGCCGCCCAGACTTTCACCCATTAGTGTCGATTTTTAGGCCACACACACACACATATATACACACACACACACACACACACACACACACACACACACACACACACACACACACACACACACACACACACACACACACACACACACACACACACACACACACACACACACACACACACACACACACACACACACACACACACACACACACACACACACACACACACACACACACACACACACACACACACACCATTTATGTTCACAAGGAGGGATACTTAAATACTCAAAATTTCAATGTATCATCAGTTTCCAAAGACTGCATCAACATAGAAACCGTCACATCACATCTCATGGAGTCTATAAGGGACCGCCAGATGGGAGAACTAATATCAGGTTTAAAGATAAGCAACTGCCCAATAATCTCCTTAAAAGACACGAGGGTTATGGATGTAAACAAGGAGGAACACACAAAAAAGGTACATCGATAATGGCTCGGGTAGATGTCCGCAAATGGCTACTGAGACGATGACTGATAAGTAGACTGATAAAGAGGACGATGCTGATAATGACAGTGACGTCGGCTGCTTCTCAGTGCCAGGCAGGAATGTGACAACGAGACTGGGGGGGAGTTTGGGACGGAGAGAAGAAAGAGGGGGAGAGGGATGTAAGGAAAGGGGATGGGTTAAGTGACAAGGGAGGAAGGGAGGGAGGGAGGGAGGAAAGGAGGGAGGCATGTGGAGTTTTGGAGGGGCGTGGTTTGGCTAGTGAAAGGAGCTGGGAATAACGAGTGAAAGGGAATATGGAAAAGAAGTTATGATGTGGGAGGAAACGGCTCATAGGAAGGGAAAAAAGCGATGAGAGGGCGACGAGGGTGAGGAATGGCAGCTGAAGGGGATGGCGAGGGAGGAACGATGGTGCTAATTGCAACGATGAAGACGAGGAGGAAACATCTCTTGCGTATATGTGTTGTTTTAGCATTGTGTTGTAATGGAAGGCAGCGTGGAGTGTGATCTTCATGATGATGTGTGCTGTTCCTTGAGTTCTATAAGTGTATCACATAGGTCGCTGCTGCTGCTGCTGCTAAGGATTGAAAGATTAGCAATTTCATGTAACAAAAGTTCTCTAACGCATACGTCAAATGTCAGTTGTCGGTTGTCTCAAAGGATATTTGACAAACAGGAATTTGGGGAACAAGTCGCAAAAGTTTGGAACATTGGACAACAGTATATAGTGAAGCCTAAACAAGAGGCGTCAATGTCAGGACGATTGTGAGGGTGCCGAGGGTGGCTACGGTGACTTGGGAGGATGGAAGGAGAACACACAGAGGCCGCGTCAGGCAGCACAAAAAGGGTGAGCTGCCGAACATAGGAACCACCCAGGAGGTACCCAATTCCCGGGGTGGATACAGCAAGGGAAGGGAGAAGCTGGGCTGGGCAGGGGCAAGGCGAACACAAGGGTAGTATCACGTGTGGGAAAGAAAGGCCGGATAAGTCTTCTTTGTGTCGTAAGAATTATCCTGAAATTACACCCCTCACATTTATACGTAGATAAGTATACTCGGAGAGATAGATACTAATTAGTCATCCATGGTTGATATAGCAATGCAGCAACCCTTCAATTCTTTTAGTACCATTAACTTGCTATTCCTGCAGTGCTCCAGCATCCCCAAAGCGCAGCGAGGCGTGCCGTGGATGAGGTGGTGGGGGAGGGCGGGAGGGCGGGAGGTAGGAGTGGAGGGATACCGCCGCTCCTCCCTTCTTCAAGGTAAACAACACCGGTGAGTGTCAGGCCCCGATTGACGCGCCGGTAACCCCTTCCCCGCCGCGCTGTCACCGGGGAATGTGATAACTACGGCCGCTTTGTGGGGATGTTAAGTGATGCTGTCGACCAGCGTAGCCCGGCGCCACGTCACTGTCAAGAGAACGCGTAATTTGGAGCCTCGCAGGTCACACTGGACTACCGAGGACTACTGCGGCGGGAGGCGAGTCGCTATAGGCTTAGAAGGGAAGCTGAAAAATGACTTATTCGGTTCGACGGATTAAGGACAGAGAAAGTTATTGTCTTTTTTTCTAAAGGGAAGCACTGGTAATGGGGTGGACGGACTACCTCACTACTTCCCCGTTAGTGTGTTAAGATCGAAAGATACAAAAGCTGTTTGCCCATTCCTTCCATGACTCTGGAGTGACATATGACATACAAGTGGAAAATGAAACCAAAAATAAACAATATTAACTTTCTTCCACACCTAAAGGCTACCATATTGAATAAATCTATAAATATATTCCATGTAACCTCAACACTATCACTTATGTAATTATGAACAAGGGAGTCAAGAAGTAGTAGGCATAGGAAGAGGAAGAGGAGGAAGAAGGGTGGCGGCGTAGGAGTCGTCACGCCATGCGAGCGTAATGACTCAGGAGATTAAATATTTAGCAAGTTTAGCATTTTGTATTTATTGCCAGGACGGTTTGCGGCGCCAACAAGACTCGATATATCCTTGGGCCTGGCGGCGGCCGGTAGATGAAAGGGAGGGAAGGAGTGGGCAGGAGGAGAGATAACGAGGATACGAAAAGAATAGGAGCGAGACGGAAGAGAGAAACAATGGAAGGAGTCGTTCCATAAAGTAGGCCCCCCGGAGCGCCACTGCCCAATCTACCGCTGTGAAGGTGGACGTGCTGACCGCTGCAACACAACCTGGTTACTCATGGAATGTGTGTGAGAGGGACTGGAAGAAGAAAATTTTAAATCAGTACATATTTTCATTGAATCTGTTTTCTTTGTTATTAGTTTTTTTTAGGCGCATCCTAGACTCTCAGCCTCCACCTGGTGAGAATTGCGCTTCACTGCGCCTGGAAGAGGACGAGTCAGTGTCTAGCAAGTTATGAAAGTAAAAAAGGCTTCAATTTGCCCTAGAATGGGGGAAAAAACCCGATGACTGGAATGAAGGTAATGATGCAGAGTACTTGGAGGTTTTTAGAAACAGTAAATATGTTTTTTGTCCTTCCCTCACCGGAAAAAAGAATGATGGGATTCCTGAAGAACATGAAACACTGAGCTTAGTAATTGGAGCAACGTTCTATATTTTGTTTCATCCGATAATGCTCTGCCAGGAAGAATTTGGTTGTGTTCGTTCATGTTTCCTGAAAGTGAGACGAAGTGTTGCTCTGCCCGATATGATGGAGTCGATTAGAAACCACACATCAAAAGAAGCATTACTCCACCAGGTAACAGATTGCCGAGAAACACCTAGTTTGTTCCTCTTCAGTACCTCCACCTGCCTACCTGTCCCACCGAAACCACCTATCCCACCTGCCTCACTTGTTCCACCCACCTCACTTGACCCATTTGACCCACCTGTCTCGCTGGTCCACCCAACCCACGCTGAGGAGGGAGTGGTCTTTGGGACATCCGGAGATACACACTCTGGGGTTGGTCCGTGTTTGTCTCGGGGGTGTATTGGAAGGACAGGAATTCGTTTAAAAGAATGTTTATATTTGAGAGTAATTAAGTCATCATGGGAGCACGAGGGTGAATGTAGGAGTCCTCTTTACTGCCAACAGTCGGTCTGCGGGACTCAATTATCTGCAGACGTCTGGTCAGCAAATGGCAGGTCGGGTCGCGAGGTCATGCAGCATTCCAAGGGCCGTGAGAACCAACCTTGCAGCATCCTCAAGGACGAGCTGCCAGCGCCCCCGCCTGCCCGCCTCCACCGCTGTCCCATCGCTGCTGTCGCTAACAAAAGAGTACTTCACCTTCCCTTTCGCATCCAGTTCGAAACCTTAATGCATGATTTTCTTAGCAGCTTTGAGTACGTTTCATTTATATTCAAAACTAAGGATGAAGGTTTGATTCTAATGTTTGCAGGATAAAAACAGCTGGCAACCGCATCCCGTCCAGGGTGGTCTGGCAAGTTCCTTACGCCCGTGGCAGGTAATTGTCGCCTCTGGCCAGACGGATGCAATAAAACATGTATGAATGGAATAGCTGGGTGTCCGCCCCGCCCAGGGACACCACCGGGGCACTGGTTCTCCCTTTCGCCTCACCGTTTGTCAGGTTCTCTCTCTTACCTTAGAGGTATCCTGGGCAAGACAGCACCAGGCTCCCACCAGCGGCCACCAATCCTCTAGGGCCAGGGGCAAAGGGGCGTAAGCGGGCGGCGTCGGGTCAGTCCTCCGGTCACCCCGGCCAACCCCGGTTGCCTTATGTGTGTGTGGACGTGCGCGACGCCTTACCTGCAGAGTTCGCAAAGTAGAGTTGCATTTGTTTTACTCGACTGTAGAAGAAGCTGAAAAAAATTTGTCTCTGTAACATAGATTAATATTTTATCAACTGTATATCCTTCCTCTAGTTAATCAGGTAAAGGAGTCAAAACGCATACTCGTTGATGTTAGGTTATAATGTCAAGAAAATGATTTCTTGCGGCTGAAATTGTCAGTACGTAAATATTCTTCCTTACATTCCAGTCCTGAATATCACCATGTGCGTCATACTCCACTACAGTAATAACCGTCACGCCATTATTCATGTATTCACGAGGTGGAGTTGTTGATGTATGTCTGGTATTTGTTGTCCAGTGTGTCATGCTCTCCAGGGCTGCTGAGGCTGTTTTTATGGTTTGCTTACACATGTAGTAAATACAGCTTCAAAAAATTGGTAAAATTTACTTATGTAATGGATTAACTCAAAACCATTGGTCATGTGTCATCTGAAAGGCTTACCAAATAAGGAAATACCCAACAGAGATAGTTATTGCAGGATACCCAACTCTAATGAACTAATGAAATTCACAGTACAACCTAGATTTTAATGTTAAATCATCTCCAAATATGACCGAAAGATGTTTTTGTATACATTATAACATAACTATCCTTCAGATATTTGTTTTCTTAAAGAGGAAATTAACAGAATCCTCTTTTACTTGTCTTTTATACAAAACAGCAAACTACCTAAAGGTTGCAGTCAGTCAGTCAGTGAGCTCTCTCGTTATAATATCTACACTCAAGGTGAACTAATTTGGAGAGATACGCCCATCGATCCCTGTTATGGTGGAGGGAGGCGGAGGTGGCAGTTCTGTCATTGAGCCACAGTCATAGTCAGGGTGCCAATGTACAAGCACTCTAGTGTTGCAGTCCCACACGTGACACTTTCTCGGTGACTGAACCCTTCTGTTGAAAGCTCAAGATAATGTTACTTTACTATTTCAATTTTGTTCTGATCACGACGAGGATGGTTTTATGTAACATAAACCTAACAAACAGTCTGGCTCAGTGGGAATGGCGGATCCCGTACATGAATGACATGTTGAAGGAGGTCATAGCACAGCCTCTACAGGGAAAACAAGTAATTTTCATGCTAGAAGATACTCTTGAAGAACACTTGCATGGCAACACAGTGTTAAGTACAGCCGTTACACCTCACGTCATCCTCACCTTTCCGCAACACTGGGAAGATGCTGTCATGGACCTCTATCACTCCATTGACTTCAGTAAGACTTGGCTTCCATTGTGCTTCTGTCCTGTTAGTGTGGCTTATACTTGTACTTCCACTCACCGTTATCATACAGAACTCCACATGCTCGTACCTCTACGAGTATTCTCAGTAGTTGAACATATATTGGATTTAAAGCATTTCTCATGTTTCCTATTTCTAATTATGAATATTTGTTTGTACAAAATGTTTTAGAAACATTCGCTACACTTTAAGTCAAATATCATAACATTCTGTAACAGGTGCGGCTGTGGTTGTAGTGAGTGAGGGGAGACTTGGACTTCTTGAAGCTTCCTTACAGTGGCTGGCGCCCAAAGCTATGCTGGTGCTCCTTGCTACTGGATATTGCAACCTTGAAGAGTTATCTCAATTGGTGTTCCTTAAGATAATCCCGTCGGTAGCCTTCCTGTGTCCCTTGTACTGGAACACAACCTACCGTGTGGTCACCAGACTCGCCTCGGATGAGTGGCACACGCTTGGCCTTTGGGACTCTGATGCATTCTCCACGTGGGACTCTCTTTTTCATGACCGATTTGTTGACTTTAACGGAAAAGACCTTCCTGTGTCGTGCTCCTTCGACGACGTCCCTCTCTTGTATGAAAAGGAAAACGGCACCTTCGACGGGTCCAACATAAAGATCATGACCGCCATGTCTCAGTGGCTCAACTTCACCCCCGTCTACGAGGTTCCTGCTGACAGTAATTCCTTCCTTCTTTACTGTCCAACAATCTATACTGCATGAATTTTTATGACTTATCATTAGTTTTGCCATCGTTATTATTACTACTACTACTACTACTACTATTATTATTATTATTATTATTATTATTATTATTATTATTATTATTATTATTATTATTGTTATTATTATTATTATCATTATTATTATAATTATTATTATTATTATTGTTATCATTATTATTGTTATTATTATTATTTTCACTAATATTATTACTATTGTTATCATTATTGCTAGTAGTAGTAGTAGTAGTAGTAGTAGTAGTAGTAGTAGTAGTAATAATAGTAGTAATAAAATCAACCAGACAACCATTTATACTCTAAACTCATTGCTGAGACATTTAGAGAATCTTTCAAAAATTTTAACTTGGGAACATTTACAGAGGAACTAGATAGGAACTAGATGGGTTTGAAATACTCACAGAGATAATCGTGAAATGGTGACGAATTTAGATTATAGCATTTGATTATCGTTGAAATGAAGAAATAGGAATCAATATGGACAGTTCATGTTAAGCTCAAAACAGATATAAAACTGACCGAAGAATGAAGTGGAGAAACATAATGAAATAAAGTATCGAGGTGAACCTTAATACTTGAAGATGAATAGCAATCAAATCAATAGAAAGAGATAAAAGAAGTCTTTGTCTTACACCAAAAAATAATTACTAATCGTGATAATAAGAACATAAAAACATAAAAAACATAATGATGGCATATGGCACAGATTACTTGCATATTCATCCCTACTTCAACGCAATACAATCAATATAATGACGTGAATACGAGCGGCAGTGACACACCATTAACTCAAGGGAGGCGATGATTATGACGCGTTGAGTTATGAATGAATATTGGGTACAGGGACAATCAACACACATTCATTCTTATACAAACTGATATGTAAATGCTCCTGATTTCTTATGTAACACAGATAGAGGCAATTACTATATACATGATGTTATCTATTTCACGTCATGACATCATGTATACCTCCACGGACTGATAATTCTCACTTTCAAGGCGATTCATGTATTTTGCAAACCATGTGTATGTGATGAACACTTGCGAACAAAGCTTTCACCATCATTACTCACAATACCGTGAGGGTGTAATGTGTTTTTGCAACGATGGAAAGGAATGTTTGTAATGAAAAATCCACGTGATTTAACATTTTACGCAAAGGGCACTAGAAGAAGTCGTATATCTAACATAACTATGAGGAATATTATGCAAAAAAACGTATTAGGAAAAGATATGCGTATCACGAAATAATCCGACTCGCTATCTCTTGGTTAATCTTAAATGGTAAATATAGGTAAGGGAAATGACAGAAGTTGTTAGCCTGTCACCTCGCTGCCACCGTCCCACAGGCACTTGGGGTACACGCGAGGATGGCAACTGGACGGGCCTCCTCGGAGAACTGTACTCCGGACGCTCGCACCTCATCATCAACTATTTTACCATCACAGAGGAGCGCGCGGAGGACTTCGATTACAGCGTCAGCTACTACAACGAAGGGTGAGCGTTTCCACCTGATTCTGATACTCCTCCTCTACATTCTCCTTCTGAGCATCGGTAATCTGGTTTTCTTTTAAGGGGAGAACTGTAAAATACTGACTTCCAAAGATACATTAACCTTTTTCTCACTCCCTCACTTCCAACCAAAAAACGAAGTGTTGATGTTAATTGTACATATTATTGGCGTCTGTTCGTGCAGTTTAAGGCACCAACGCAGCTTTCATTGCTATCAACTTTTTTTTTTTATCGAAGTACTGTAGTTATATTTAGCAAAGTATAGCTATGACAGTATACGTTTCTGGTATGATTACTCGATGTCAGAGTTCAGTAGTATACATGCCTGCAGTTCGCATACAATGTGTGTGTGTGTGTGTGTGTGTGTGTGTGTGTGTGTGTGTGTGTGTGTGTGTGTGTGTGTGTGTGTGTGTGTGTGTGTGTGTGTGTGTGTGTGTGTGTGTGTGTGTGTGTGTGTGTGACTTTCATGTTTATAATGGAATTTCTATCTGTATCGGAAATGTAATTGGTGGCTTGTATATAAGATCATATATTTCGTGAACAACATTATTAATGTTCAACAAGTCATTCCTAACGACATACAGAACTAAAACGCCAAATTCAGCTTGTCCATGACAGTTTAAAAGATATCTAGAGGCAGTACATGCGACTGTAAAGAAGAAGGAATGTTCATATTTTAAAAGAACTTTACATGTGAGCAAAACTAAAAGTAATGTCAATGTTGCACGGTGATCCAACACAATGCACGCGAAAGGACTCACCACAATGTATAAAAAGGGGTCCATAGTGTCAGCCAAGTCAGCAGGTGGTAATATATTTCGCATTTACTGCCTTTGTGTTCCCATTTCCAGTATAATATATCTCGGCTGACATCGCTGGCGTGTGAAGAAATCAATGACGACAAACTCGAGGAGGGACTGAACAAAATATCTCAGAATGTTCTACGTGTAAGCTCAGTCCCCCCGAATGAGTAGTAATTTACAGAAATGTTCCACAAAATTGTGTTTTCTTGGAAGGGTCCAAGTAGCGTTGGTGTCGTGCCTTCAGAGTGTCTCAGGAACATCTAATCACGTCGCCGCAGCCTTTTATGGGCGCCGTGAGCTATGACACTTGAGACAGGACAAGTTTTTGCTCGTATTTCTTTTTGTACACCCATTAGATGACCCATAACTTTGGCACTGGGGATGACACCACAAAAATTGTATGTTCTTATGAGGTTTTTTGTGGCTGTTGTAAGATAAAAGCCATAATTTCATAGTTGACCAAATTGAATTTAATTGACGTTACTTATTTATGAAAGTCTTGTGGCTGATGACAGGTTCGGTCTCATGCTGAGGGTTCCGCCGCCGCTGCCTCGGTGGATGAACCTCTTGTTTCCCTACACGATGATGGTGTGGGGCGTCCTGGGAGGCGTGATGGTGCTGGTCGGGCTAACTTTCTACCTGCTCAATTTAAGGAAATATCACCTGTCATTAGCGAAAAGCTTTTTGGTAACAGTAAAGGTGAGACTTCATTGTATGTGAGGAGATGGAGGATACTGGAGAAATACAATGTAAGGACAATGAGTTGGTTAGGATTGAAGCACCATCTTGATTAGGGTGCTGGGTGGTCTCTGCTCTCCAGTCTGCAA
>JAXIVD010003429.1:32500-46171 GCA_036785275.1 Cancer borealis
GTGGGCGGAGCCGGCTCTATGGGCCCACGTTCCCGGTGGCTGTTTGCATAACAATGAGGGACAATTACATCATTTTCACCCTCCGCGGCTGGGAAATCCCCCGGAGGCCCCCCCAGACAGATTAAACTTACTCCAGTGTGGGGTCTGTGGTGCCCTCCTCTCCCCCTGCCCCTTGTCGTTTCTACTACACTTTCTTTCTTTCTTTCTTTCTTTCTTTCTTTCTTTCTTTCTTTCTTTCTTTCTTTTTTGCTTATTTTATTTATTTTCTCTTTTCCTCTTTCTTTTTTTGTTGTTACAGTTTCCATTCGACATTTATAAATAACCTCCGTTTCCGTTATATTTTTCTTATTTCCCTTAAACATTATTTTGAATGTGTCACTTTACACACTCACATTCCTACTTGATACAGTCTGAAATCACTCATCCATTGCTGTTGTCGGCGTCTTGTTATGATGTCTTGCTACTCATCCTTGACTATGTATTCAAAACGCGTGCCTATCAAGTATTTCAATTATTCCTCGTAGCTTTTAACATAAGGCGAGACTAATACGATTGACATTATTGTAGTCTTAGATGTTCCCTCGTCCCCCTTCCCCATCCTCTCCCCTTTAAAAAAAAAAAAAACACTTTCACGTCTTCTTAGCCCAGCCTACCTTGCTCACAGTCGCTCGAAAAGGTCACCCACGTTCACCTGAGCTAATTACAAACAGAGGCGCGCAGCCAGGTAACTGATGAGAGAAAATTCCAGGTGGTGTCCTGCGAGGGTTACGTAATGGCGACTAACGACACCCCTTTTGTCGTTCTCCCGCAGAAGGAATGACCCTCGACTCCTGTTTAAGTAGAGAAAGGTAATGTTAATGAGGACACACCTTACGCCTTGTAGACCTTTAAATTAGACCAAACAATTAGAAAACTCGCGAATGTTTTTGTTTTCTCTCTAAATTATCTATAATTTTGTTCCCAGGAAAGTTTTTTTCTTTTACTGTATCATTATTCTCATGTATTTTATATATGATTAATCGTTTGAATATGAAAATTAAGACGACAGGTTTAAAATTAGTCGAATGTTTTTTTTGGGTGGGGCCTTTATTGTCATTATTTGTTGAGGTTCAAAGCAGATATTCAGGAGCACAACCAGTCAGTCCGCCATGGTCCGCAGTGTCCATCCCTTCACACACAGCCTCCGCCCTTTTCTCAACACGCAACACTTTTCTACATTCCGATCCCACAATCCTTACATTGCAACCTGCCTCTCTACTTTACTCCCTCCCTCCGTCTCAGCCTTCATCACTAGCATTACCTTTCCCTCCCTTGCTCATCCTTCTCCCTCCCACCCTATGTCCCTCCTTCTCCCTCTGCTTCCCTCCCTCCCTCTCGCCAGCATCCACTCTCCCTGGGAACTGCCCGAGGCCACAGATGAATGACATTGTCTGCTCCCGAGAGGCTAAGGCAAGAACTGGCCCAGGCAGGTGAGGGTCGGTCCTTGACATGGATGCCTAGGACTCATTTTTCCCTGTGCAGTAGCCATGATTTCAACCTTTAAGTCTCAGGCGCGTCAACACAGTGCTGTCTCCTCCAAAACAAACCATTACGTCCCACGCACATTTATGGCTGGAAACAAACGCTTACCACCAAAGAGGCTTCGATAACCTTCTCATGGCCTCCTTAATTGGTCCATTTGTGCTATTACTAAGCTTCTCAACAACCCTTGTCGATCGCATTATAAAGACTGAACCTTATATATATATATATATATATATATATATATATATATATATATATATATATATATATATATATATATATATATATATATATATATATAGATAGATAGATAGATAGATAAACTACGCCTACCCGCCAGCCAGATTAATAGCATTTTGAGAAGTGGCAATAACCTAATCTCACTGCATTCCTTATACGTATCATCCTTATTAGCAGAAAACCCACACCCATCATTTTGACCATTTTAGTTTGATCTAAAAGGGTTGTTTTCTGTCAGACCTAAAATTATCAGGATTCTTGACGCCAGAGTCTTAGTGGAACCATGAATTCCGTGAAAGAAAGGCTCATCGAAAGTGACCAGCAGGACCCTAGCAACGAGGACAACAGCAGCAAACGGTCTCCTGCTCACTAACCTCCTGGAAAAGTAGACGACGAGGTACTTATTTTCATTCTCCTTTTAACGTTATAATCCTATGTTCGCTAAAGCTAAATCAGTTGTAATCCTTAGCCACTTTCAAACGAGTAAATCATAGAGGTGGATGGATAAGAGCTAAATACATATGTGCTTTCTAAGAGAATAAAATGGTGTTGGGACCACTATTGACGGGCATCATGTTAGGAGAAAATAAAAACCGAAGATCATAAAGAAAAGAAGACGATGAAGAGGAGTAGTAGTTGCCAACTTTCTCACAGTCCATGTTTGAAGAAGCTTATCATCACATGACCCGGCCACGCCTCACCTCATCACCACCACCTTTCCGTCACCTGGCGTCACATTCACCACCTGGAACGTCACACCTTCGCTACAACCCTTCCTTCTCCCTTTCGCCACCTGCCACCATCACTCGCCATCTGATACGGGATCCTACTTATCCACCCACCCACCTCTCCTTTCCTCTCAGGGTACTGCCTTCATTCTTTGTAACCCTCTCCTCCTCCTCCTCCTCCTCCTCCTCCTCCCACTCCTCCCCTCCTCGTCCTCCTTCTTCCTTCTCCTCTATATTTCTTGCTTCGTTTTTATTTCCTCTTTAATGTTTGTCTTCTTTCGTTAGTCAAATCAATTTACCAATGTTTAATCGCGTTTTGCTACAGTTTCTGTTTTTTTATTTTTACTCTCTCATCCTCCCTTTGACCAGAGTTGTGTGATGTTTGTTGCAGAGGGAAACACATTTACGTGCGCATCTCACAGCTCCGCCACTTACCCAAGAGAATCCAAGGGTGAACGAAAACACTGATCGCCTCTGGATAATGCACTCCCCCACCCTCCTTTCCCCTTCTCCATCCCCTTCACCTCCTTCCCCTTCCTCGCTGCCCCACCTTGCCGTCCTGTGGGCATCATGCCAACAGGTGGACTGTTTACAGACAACACTTTTCCGGCTTCGTTCAACCTGTTTCGTTGTACCGCGCGATTCGAAGAAAAAGTTCGTTCTAATGACTGTCACGGAAATACCTTCTATTTAGGGATTTTGTACAGACTGAAGGCTCACCAGGCGGCGGCATCGACCCGTGAATGGAGCAGAAAAGGCGCCATAGTTATGACGTCATGGGGTTTCCGGTGCCCGCCAAGACGCCGCGCCTCCCCTTTGTTGGTCGTCGGGCAGCCTTCTTGTGGCTGCTGGGTCTTTGATTTTATTTTTCTTCTTACTTGACAGAGCCGTCGCTAAGCCTACACACCGAGCAGAATAATTTGCAGTCAATAGGCACCTTCCATCGTGGTACATAATGCTCCCAGAATTGATCCATTCAGAAATTATTTATCGGGCCTTACCACCACTTCCTGCCAGGATAATTATGAGGAGATTAAAGGACATTTATCTCCATTGTGATGCCAACACATACCTAAGGAGGCCGGCACTTTTTTTTCATCTTATTAATTACAAGGATGTCGGAGCACCGAATATCATCATAAAGATTAGATTTCTTGAGGGGTATGGGCATCTCTCATTGTTGGGCGTGAAAGACGACTTCCTCCGCCCGTGTCTGCTTCACATACCTCGCGTTCCGCCCCCAGCCTCCCACAGCCTCTCCCAGCGCAGGTCTTGTTTTGTAGAGCACTCACATATACTCAGGATTCTTTCATCAATTTTTTCTTTTCTTTTTTTCGTCAGACAAGTAGGCCACATTTAAAATTTGATTCGAGCAGCGTATTATTGCCATAATGCATCGTCGGTGGAGCGTCGAGTGCTTCCCACTAAGGAGGCCACACCTGGCGCCTCGCTCCCCGTCTTCATTCATTCTCGATCTCTTTTGCTTCGTGCCATTCATGTCTTCAAGCCACCTTTCACAGTCCTCAAGCGGCCGCGGACCTTCCTCTCCTTCTCAGTCTGTGTAGTCACCCGCACTCGAAAAAAAAAAGGAGCCAGACCTTGAGAGGCGAGGTTTGTTGCTGCACAGGTTCTCAGAGCTCCGGTCTGGGCCTGCACAGGTGACTCAGGGTGTAGTAAAGGGACATCCGTACGTACTATAGAGCTAACCTTCTTTGTTGAGTTTACGGACACCCTCCCAGATGGTGTATCTGTCAGTGTAAAATTAAAAGATGAATCCAAAATAATCATACACATTCTCTGGCGCTAATGGTTAGAAGATCAGACATTTTTTGGACTTCTGATTACTTACTTCCGGCATGAATACAGGTTCACTTGTCCCTCTGGACGTAGCATTCCGGCAAATGTAATACCCTTGTTCTTCCTCCCACCCCCGCCCCGCGCAGCTGACATGACTAAGCTCTTCAGATCAAGAGATAGA
Source organism: Cancer borealis (assembly GCA_036785275.1). Taxonomy (NCBI): domain Eukaryota; kingdom Metazoa; phylum Arthropoda; class Malacostraca; order Decapoda; family Cancridae; genus Cancer; species Cancer borealis. The sequence goes on from JAXIVD010003429.1 coordinate 36,971, forward strand.
CTGGACAGATATGATAGAATTGTTGGTTTAACAGACGGGAACTTCCGCACGTCTGAAAAAACCATCAGGTTCTTTTGGAGGCTTGGCGAGACTCAGGGTGATCAGCTCATCCCAGTAGTGGTATAGATATTTTCTAAGAAGTCTCTATAAGTAAGGATAAAGCTTCATTAAGCTTATTTATCGTACATGTGAAAGCCGTTTAGTTGATTAACTCAGGATACTGTAGTGTTATCACTGTCCCGTTAGCTCCCTCGGCAGCAGTAAGCCTATCAGCTGAGCCACAGGCCTGTTTCCCACCGCCTGTTTAGGGAGATAATATAGCTGGACTTTTCTGCAGCACCGTGGCTTGGGCTTCCCCCACGGACCAGCTCTAACAGCGAGTCAGGCCCGTCAAAGGCAGCCCATCATTTATCCTCTTCTTCCGTAGGCAGACACGGCCGTAACTCGCACGCCTTTTGTTTATCCGCTGACGTCCTCAGCGGCCGTCAATGGGCGGGAAGTGGTGTCGTTCCCAGTCTCCCCCGCTGGTCGTCATTAGCGACATTTAAGCGTAATGACTCCGTTATTCACACCCGTTTATGTCAGGCCGTGTTAGCGGGCGGGAGGGAGTGGCCACAATGAAGGTCCCACGGGAGGCTGCCGCCCTATGGTCACGAGGAGGGGAAAAGTCTAAAGCTCATCATAGTCACCCCAAAACCTTTCCATGCTGAAAGGTACCATGAAAATTTTTATGGTGAGGACATGAATATTTCAGCGGTGAATATCTTCATCAGGCTCCAGGCCAGCTGGCGCATCCTCGCCTCCCTTTGACAGTCTGACCGAAGGGTCTTCCAATGGAGCTGACAAAATGCTTATTTTACAAACAATTTAACTCAAAGAAAATCGGGAATGCATTGAATGTATTTCATTAATGTAATTTATTCCTGAATGACGTACAATGAATACGAAAATCTCACTATGAATTGTTTATACTATATGTAAGTGGCAAGTAACGACGTATAATTTCATGACCTAAACAAATGGTGTTTTTTTACAAGTTTGAGTAATAAAAAAATGCAGAAACTTTTTGTTGAAAAACACTAATTAAAGTGTTTATGTTCTTGGTTCACTGCAACATTTGTGCGATCCCTTTCCATAAAATGTATTATTGAAAAATATATAATATTTTTTCATATTTAATTTGCATGCCACAATAGTTTACCTATCATCTTTTTAAATATGCGACTAATTCTTATATTAATTAGAACTAATACTAATTTGTATATATCCCCAACCTGGCATCCCTTCTCATAGACAGGGAGAGGAAAAAGCTGTGTCATATTGTCTTAATTAAGGGCAGGTCACAAGGCTCACTGATGCTGTTCTTCCCACTTCCGTAAGTGGAGCCTGGGCCTGGCGACCGGCGCCTCGCACCGCGCCCCTGCCCGGCGGCTCCACGGCACAGTGTTAATGGCCTGAGGCAGCCAGACCCTCACTCATATTTCGCCGGAAAAATAAAAACTTGTTTTTATGACATAAAAGAAAAGTTTATGTTTATTTACTTACTAACAGTTTTGTGTAGTTTCAGACTTCTTTTGTTACATGTCTACATTCGTATTTTACTACGTAGAGAAGACTTGAATTTTGTGAAAATATTCTTGATATTTGATGATAAAACGATTCGCTATATAGAGGATAAATAATATAATATTGACGTAAAATTTTTGAAGTAATGTCCATAACTGTGATAAAAAAAGATAGAAAATCCTTCTTCCCATGCAACACACACGTAACATGATACACGGCTTTATACATCCACACCTTTACACGAATCCATGGTCATGGGTTTCCAGTAGACTGGACTTCGCCCACACATACGTCTCCACTTTGTGTCTCTAACTCAAACCACTCTCACATGGCGCGGCTCACATCTCCATCCCACCACCCCTGACCCGCGCCTCAGGCCTCACAATTCTCGTCTCATTTCCTGTCCTGGAGGTCCCAGCACATTCCTAACGCGTCACCTGCCTCTCCGCCACACACCTCTTGTTTGTTGACACCCGCCGCTCCCACGGTGCCTTCCTCTTCAAGGTCATCTAAGGCAACTCGCTGCAGTAAGAAAATTAGAATACCTTTTTTGATATGCACGAAGTTTTGGTCATTTTGATACATGGGGTTCAATCTAGCATCTTTGAATTTGGAGAAAACCTCACAGAGCGATCTATTTAGGGTAACACAGTACTGTAGAAATTTTTTTCGTAATAAATTAATTATACTCATTTGACCCTTATTGACCAACAATGATGATGATGGTGAAAATTATGATGCATTTTTTTTTTTTTGTGTGTGTGTGTGTGTGTGTGTGTGTGTGTGTGTGTGTGTGTGTGTGTGTGTGTGTGTGTGTGTGTGTGTGTGTGTGTGTGTGACGGTCATGATTGTGATGCAATATTTTAATAGCGACTTATTGTCTCAATATTTCTTGTGATGAGCTTTGGCAAAATACTAGGAAAGAAAAGTTCTATAGAAAGTTTATAAAATAGTCAAAAGATATCCCTGTGCAAGGTAATTAGGACGTGCAATAAATCAACAGTAATGAAGGTAACTAGTGGGGAGGGGAGGGGGTAGGAGGGAAATCCTGGCCGGGCGGGAGGTCCTGTTGCTTCTGCGTGGTGTGTGGCACGTCCCCAACACGGTGTGGAGGCACAGTCTGCTCGTACGCTGTGAAGGGGAGAAAAGCATGCGAGTTCCAAGCATGTACGTGAATATACTAGGGTGATATAAGGTATGTAGGGTAATAAGAAAAAGTATGCATATTCTTCAAGTTAACTAGCAGTCACTTCTATAGTAGCTGTAACAAGGGTACGAGAATAGCCTTATAGGTCTCTCAAACACCATGCATTAGTCATGTGTTGATGCTTTTATTGATCAGATTCGCTTTCCAACAAATTATGTGCAAGGAGTAAATTTCAAGCATGTTTTGATTATATAACTAAATCATTTAGACTGTATTAAGATGATAACGGTGTTGAAAATTAGTACGATCATGAATACCCTTCCTTGTAACTAGCAAACCACAGCGAATGAAGCTTCACCCAGACGAAACACCAATGAATCAGCTCATTAGTAATAACACATTGCACGTCTATTTTTGTCTTAATTGGATTGATCTACATGTTTGGAAAGGGAGAGGGGAATAGAATAGTTGACTAGTATCACAAAACGCCTTTATCATATTATTAATTTATCTATCTATTCATCAATGAGCTTTTTATTACTGGATAATCTCCCAAATTGTATTCGAACCCGTGAGTGAATGAAAATCGTTTCATGTTATTTATCACTGAGGACTAGAACTTATTTCATAGATTCAGGGTTTATTAAAAAATATTTTTTAGAAGCCCCACACTTTTCAATATGTATCTTGCTGTTCAATTCAATTAAAAAAAAATCCTTTACTACAGTTAAATTGCTGGAACGAGCGAGTCTGCTGCATCAGGGAGTCCCCAGTTGGGTCCATCCATTCGTGGAGGCAAGATGAGGTGACCCGGGTAGTTGTTATTTCCTGGAATGAAGGTAAGAATTATGCATATGTGTATAGAGAATAGAGGTTTCTGTGTGTATGTTAGAGGAGAATGAATAGTTAAGAAATAGTTATAGTAAATAAATTAGACTATTTACTATTCCCTCTTAAAATTCAATGGTAATAGGATGAGGAAATTATTTTTCTTTGGTGGGCTTATTTACAGAAACTACATAACATGTTATTACCTTTCAATCTAAGAGATTACCTTAATTTCAAGGAAGGCTTTAAGAATCTAGTAAAAATTATGTATGGGCTAGATCCATATGCTCTGGAAATGTATCTCGCTGGTGAAGCACTTCAAGCAGTAAGGGGGCTTAAGGCAGGTATGATGAGATGTTTAAACGATTGGATGATAAATCTGGTAATTCAGCGTTGTCAGTCACATTGGAAAGGTTCTGCCTCCAATCCAGATAAGAGGATGGATAATGAATGCATAAGAGGTGTCAGCTACAAGCAAATTGTTTCCAGAGCTTTTGCAAAAGGAGAAGAAAGTTTTGGAGTACATGGATTCTAGTGTTAGGACCAGTAATGAATGATAAGAAGGTCACGGTACACAAGGTGAATAGCACACTTGAGAACACCACTAATTCGAACTTGTTAAATTTGTTGAAGAAAATGAAAGAGGGGCAACATATGAAGAATAAGGAGTTTAAATCATGATTTGTGAATTTGACTGAGACGGTAAAGGGTGCTAATATTAATGCAGAGAATAAAAGTGGGTGATGTCGCAAATGTAACTCTATAAGCCATGATATCACAGATTGTTACAAATTCAAAGACATAGTAGCAGAGATAGATTTGTAGGAAACTAAGAAAACCTGATAGACCCAACACGTTTCTGTGATAAAAATATTTATTCTATAATTGGGGGCCCAGAAAATGTCTACAAAGATTTACGTCAAAAGCATTTGACGTTATTTTACAGCACAATTATTAGTACTAGAGCAAATATGGACAGCGAAATTGTCAATATACTATAGCTTAAAAGAACGGGCGTTTTCTCCCTTTATTACTCAATACTTTTCGAGAAAAAATGTCATGACAATATTGGTCATCATTCTAAATTCAAGAAAACTGGCTCAAAACAGCTTGTTATTGTTTATTGAAGATGTACAACTTTAATTCATATGCTCTTTCACGTTTCTGTGACAAATATTTATTTTAGTATAAGGGGCCCGGAAAATGTAGACCAAAATTTGTGATAAGTATTTGACTCCATTTTACAGCACAATTATTAGTACTAGAGCAAATATGCAGAGACAAATCTGTAGAATTTGACAAAGTTATCAGATGAAGTAAATCTTTTCAATATCTGAAAAAGCTTTGGAGAAAATGAGGAAGAAACTAATGTTTTTTGAAAAATAATAAATGTGACTTTTTTTCAGTTGTTTATATTGTTTACTATAACTCAAAAAAAAAGTGTTTCCTGCTCTTTATTTTTTTTGTTTACATCCACATCCTTCTCTTTACATTCACAGCACCCTTTGCTCACATTCAATCATCTTTCTTTGTTCCATTCCCTGCAAACCATGCTATCACGGGGTGAACCTTCACACTGCTACATTTACCAAAGCCATCAAATGTGTAGTGTGCTCTCAGGTACAGCCATCAAGCATGTTCTCAGGTACATGTGTAGTGTGCTCTCAGGTACAGCCATCAAGCATGTTCACAGGTACATGTGTAATGTGCTCTCAGGTACAGCCATCAAGTGTGTTCTCAGGTACATGTGTAGTGTGCTCTCAGGTACAGCCATCAAGTGTGTTCTCAGGTACATGTGTAGTGTGCTCTCAGGTATACCTATCAAGCGTGTTCTCAGGTACATGTGTAGTGTGCTCTCAGGTACAGCCATCAAGTGTGTTGTGTTCTCAGATACATATGTTGTATTAAGTATAGCTGTCAAGTGTGTTTTCAGGTACATTCATCGTGTCCTCAGGGTATTAATACTTTCCTTCCCTTAGGTACGTGGCGCCAATAGGGAGTAGCAGTAGAGTGGACCCTGAACCACCTTGGGATCCTGGACCACCTTAGGACCGTGGCAGAAATAGAAGCACAAATGATGAAACAAGAGTCACTTCTCGGCCATTTACAAGCCCAGATGAGTTGGGTTAAGTTAGGGTAATGTGTCCCCAAGGAAGGAGAGTCTATGGGAAACTTGGCAAACTAACTATAGTCCAGGTGACATAAGGAAACTCCCAAAACAAATTAACCATATACGAAATGAATGCTCACGAGCTGCTCTATAACATATCAAAAGTGTAAGAAAATATAATTAGTGGAACAACTTTTTCTAGAGGGGGGAACAATTTGGCGTTATGCATACCCAGAATCCGAGTCTGCAACATAATGATTATGTTTGAAAATGCTTAACATGATGTGAAAACTTTTTAATTGTGTATTACTTGATAAGACAGAACTTTTGATAGGTCATTTATAGAAAACATTACTTATGAATACCCATTCATACTTTTTTCCATTTTATTTCCATAATTTTTTCCCATTCCTTCAAGGTTTACTTTTTTCTTTGTTCTTGATAAGTACATAACTTTTTCATGTCCTTTCTTCAATAGTAATTTTCTCTTCCTCCGCAGTTAAGGGTGTGGTGTGTGGCGCCATCCTACCACACACCGTCCACCAGCCTCCTTTCACCCTACACGCACAGCAGAGGAAGGAACAGCACCACCACACACACACACACACACACACACACACACACACACACACACACCACACACTAAACAGTTTATATGAAAGGCTGTGGTGAGTCTTGACTGTGGTATATGAACATACTGGACTCAGTTAATGCCAAGTGACCTAAGGCCCTCTTTGGCAGCCTTATAACTTTTAACATTCAGGGTAGGACAATACTGTATATAAAAAACTAATAACACAAGCTTCCCTCGTCTAATACTAATATCCCCTAAGACTGTCACCAGACAATTCTCAAATTCTGTAAAACTGCCATTCAGATCGGAATTACAATCTAACATGATCTTGACAGAATGGTGTCGCTTCCCAGTCTCATGTAGTACACTTGTCTTGTTTTCTAGGTCAATGTGACACAGCATTCCAACCACACTGACTTGCGTGTTCCACCATCCCTCCAAGGAAGTTACGCCACTCAGTTCTGTGACACTGTAGTGGATGTATGCTGCCTCCATCATCCAAACCTTAATCTGGAGAGAATAAAGGTAAATGAAGAGAAGCTTAAAAGGGCTAAGTCCTGGCCGGCCTAAAAAAAAATAGCAGAATGGGCCAGTGAGTCAACATGTTCATTGCCGGTAATCAGACAGACTTTTTAATGGGCATAGAGGCGAGATAGCCACTCTTGGATTTCACAAGCAAAAGGGTGAATATGAATAGTATAGAGAGCGTAGAAGGGAGAGAAAATTTTGCAAGTGTGAAAATTACAAAGGATGAAGATGGGTAGGAAAGAAGTGTTCTCAAGGCATATAGCTCAGTTATAAGGATACTGGACAAGCTTGGTAATTGGAACAAAGTATTGGGAGAGGGAATTGGGTTTAGACCCGGGTGCAATTATTATGAGTAGTAAAGTGTTCAAGAAAAAGGGTTCGTAACACGTAAGTTGGTGTATCAGGGGAGGAAAAAGGTGTATTATAAGACTGTGTTTGATAGAGAAGGTTATAGGGTTTTGTTCAGCTGTCCATTTATCTTATGTATTCGTCTCCATAAAGCTGAAAGGGACGAATTTGATGTTTAAAAAGGAGATATAACTGCGCTAATTTGGGTTTTTAAGCCAAGAGGTGTGTTGCATTTGTAGCAACAGCTACACCAGGCAGCACACTTTACACATTAAGGTCTAGCGCAGTCTAAGTTCCACCACTTGGATGTGGGGGTTGTAGGAGCTTAGTGAGTGTCTTGAGAGGACAGTTAGGCAGTCCAGTCAGGGAAACTAAATATTAATAGAGGTAAGGGTAACAGTGACAAAGGACGGGGTAAAGAGAGGGAGGTACATGAACTTAGTGTCTTTTATACAAACAGTAAAAGTGTAATAAATGAGATAGACATACTTAGAGGTATCGCATGTGTAGAAGAGTTAGATATTATAGGTATTACAGAAACTTGATTAGATATTGCAGGCAAACATTTCTTACCTGAAGTAGGAATAGATGGGTACACTTTTTTTCACAGAGATAGAAAAGAGAGGAGAGGGGGAGGTGTAGCACTGTACGTTAGAAACACATTAAATAGCTATGTCAATACCACAATAAAAACAGATAGGAATACGGAATCATTATGGATTGAATTATTATAGGAGGGAAAAAGTTTGTTGTAGGGATTATATATAGGCCTCCGGATTTAGACGAAGCAACTTATGCACCCCTGATGCAGGAGCTTGCAAGGGCATCTAGGTATAATAATAGTGTGTGCATTATGGGGGACTTTAATTATAGAATAGACTGGGATAGTATGACAAGAGACGAGTGCTTGGAGGAATTCTTAAATGTCGTCCAGGATGGTTTTTTCACACAACTTGTAAGGGAACCAACGCGACAGGGAAATATTTTAGATCTGGTCTTTACGAATAATGAAACTTTGGTCAGCCAGGTTGAGATAGGAGCTAGATTTGATGTTAGTGACCACCATGAAATTAGATTCAAGATTAATGCAAAGAGGAAGGTAGAACAAAACACTGCTTTAGTACCAGATTTTAGAAAAGCAAATTACCAGGGTCTCAGACACCACCTTCAGAGTATAGATTGGGAGGGAATAGGAGTAGGCAGAAAGGAATTAAATAAATACTTCTTGTCCGTATTGTCCATATTTTCTAAGGTAGAGCCAGGTAGGGAACTGGAGCCAGTACATATCTTTAGGGGACAAGAAGTTGATAAATTAAGCGAAATAGTCATACGTAGGGAAGTAGTTAGCAAGGAAATAGATAGACTTAAAAAGACTAAATCTCCAGGGCTGGACGAAAATTTTCCGAGGATTCTTTAAGGAATGTAGAGAAGAACTTGTTGAACCCATTGCGATGATTTTTAGAAAATTCCTAGACACAGGAGTAGTTCCTAGGCTATGGAGGCAGGCAAATGTAATTCCTATATTCAAGAAAGGAGATAGGGCAGAAAGTAAAAACTACCGCCCAATTAGTTTAGCATCAGTGGTAAGCAAGATGTTAGAAGCTATCATAGCAAGGACAATTAGAAGATATTTAGATGAACACAAACTAATTAGACATAGTCAACATGGTTTTAGCAAGGGGAAGTCATGTCTGACAAATTTATTATCCTTCTATAGGAAAGTATTTGAAACCATAGATAAGGGGGACGAGTATGATATAGTTTATTTGGACTTCAGTAAAGCCTTTGACAGAGTACCCCATAGGAGACTATTAAGTAAAGTTAAGGCTCACTGCATAGGTGGGAAGGTACTAGAATGGATTAGGGGATGGCTTACTAGTAGGGAATAGAGGGTACAGATCAATGGGAAGAAATCAGAATGGGGTAATGTCACTAGTGGGGTACCACAGGGATCAGTACTAGAACCGTTGTTATTCATAATCTATATAAATGACTCTAGGACACATGACTTCACTCAACACGGGTGCCAGTCGTAAATAATAATAATAAAAGTGTAGGAAAAGGGTAGTTATATGGAGGAGAAGAAGAAAAATAATAGGC
>JAXIVD010003430.1:0-10000 GCA_036785275.1 Cancer borealis
GTTAGGTCAGCATCACCACACCCCAATTATACTAGTGGGGAACAAGGTGGATTTGGTGGACTATTCAACCATGGAAGTGAGTGGATTAGTAGTGGAGTTTTATGTTGAAATTCACTGAAAATATTACATAAATGAGAAAAAAATTAGTATGATTTATGTAGTGAAGGAACACGAAGGACTTTATTTTTATGACGTATTGATCGACTGTCTTCAGAGAGAATAACTAACTAGGAAGTAATGCAGCTTATAAGCAATCCATAGCGGTGCATATATATACTTTATTGTTAATTTAATAGCATAACTTCCTTACAGATTGTGTTGCAAACCATGATGGAGTATCCGGAGATTGAGACTTGCGTTGAAGTGAGTATATTACATTGTATTCCTAACTTAACCTTAACCAAATATTAATTAAAGGAGAAATATCCAAATAATGATATAATGCATGTAGGTATTCTTCCATCCATAGGAATAATAGATAGAAGAAAAAGGTTTGTTTCAACTATTATAAATATCATTAGTATTCTTAACAGTATTATTATATTATTGTATTTTATTGTTGCTCTTTTGTACTTACTTTCTCTGTTCGTGTTGCCTATGCCTTCGAGCGAAATAAGATTATTATTATTATTATTGAAAAAGATTAAGAGTAATATATTCCTGTGTCACTATTCATGTGTTCTTCACCATAATAATAATACGGTATTATTTCAGTGCTCGGCCAGAACACTCAAGAACATATCCGAGATGTTCTACTATGCACAGAAAGCTGTTCTCCATCCCACCGCTCCTCTATATGTCCTTGAAGAGAGAGATGTAAGTACCTTGGTAATATTTATGTTGTGTAGTCAAATTTAGATACCAGCAAATATATTGTTTAATAGTTACAAGATTTATGTTAATTACCAGATATTTAAATGCTTGAAGAGTTTTATAAGTATATTCCTTAAGAAAGAAGTAAGAGCCCAATCCAAGGCAAGTTTCTTTTCTGTATTATATAAAAAAGACAAAATAAAGTATATATTATTATGATTATTATTATTATTATGTTTTTTTTCCAGTTAACTGAGAAGTGCAAGAAAGCCTTGACGAGGATATTCAAAGTAAGTTTACATTCACAAAACTACTATGTAATCTGTGTAGCTCCTTGGCATCATGTTTATGCTCAAGAATTGTTAGCAGAAGTTCTTTACCGGGAAAGAAAGCCTTGTAATTGTAGGTGAAATATAGAGAAATTATAATTATAAATATAAAAAAATGTATGAGTATTGTTAATTGATTCCTGGTCAACAGATTTGTGACTTAGATAACGATGGTCTCCTGAACGACCAAGAGTTGAATGCGTTCCAGCGAAGGTGTTTCAACGCTCCTCTTAACCCACAGGTGAACACTCTCACACTACAGTACAGCCTTGTGTGGCATCATCTCTTGTACAAAAAAATTCTACATACCCAATAAACAAACTGAAGTATCTAAGTATAACCTATTAAAATATTACCATTTCCTTAGGCAATGGAGGAGCTTAAGACAGTAGTGAGAAGGAATGTCTCGGATGGTGTCCACGCAGATGCTCTCACCCAGCGTGGTTTCCTCTTCCTCCATCGCCTCTTCATTCAGCGTGGAAGACATGAGACAACCTGGACTGTGCTGAGAAAATTTGGCTACAATGATAACCTACAGCTATCTAAGGACTACCTCTTCCCCTCGTAAGACTGACTAACTGAACCTAACCTTACTATTACTACTGTTACTATTATGATTATTATTCCAGGTTGTTGTACGGCGGTTGTAATTGTTTGTGAAGAGAAGGTGTTAGTGGTTATATATATTGTTATTTATATTCTGTTAGTTGGTTAGGTTATAATTTATTTGAGCATATTATCCATTTATTTATTTATTTATATTTTTTTTTTAGCAATTATTACTCAGGATATCAGTAATTTGTCTTCAGTACATATATTTCTTCTTCTTCCTCCTCTTCTCTTATTCCTTACCTCTTTTCCTGTTCTTCCTTAACACTTGGTAAAAAACAAACCACAACCATCCACATATATAATAATTCCTACATCACATTTCAACATCTACATTCTCCTTCTTCAGCTTGCGAGTACCACCAGGCTGCAGCACTGAGCTCAATCACGCCGGCTACTCCTTCCTCATGGGTCTGTTTGAGAAATACGACACAGATAAAGACAATGCACTCAGCCCACAAGAATTAATTGATTTATTCTCAACGTGTCCCGTTATGCCATGGGGACCAGATGTTCTTAACTCTGTACACACTAATGAAAAGGTTTGTTACATGGTTGGGTTTATATCTTGTTATGTGTGTTGTGTTTTTCTTGATTTCATTGTTATGGTTTAGTATGATTTTGACTTGAAAACCTCATGGAATTAATTATATAAGTGTAATTTTTGAGTTGTATGATTTAATTTGTACTTAAAATCCTCCTTCATGGGATTGGATTAATATAAGTGTATTTTTCCTTATGTATTCTAGGGTTGGATTACCTTACAAGGGTTCTTAGCACAGTGGACGCTATGGACATTATTAGATATTCAAAGGACATTAGAATACTTTGCTTACCTCGGCTACTGTGGATCCGGAGACGACAGCCAACTCTCAGCCATCACAGGTATTGTAATATTAACCTAACCTACCTAACCGAACAGTCATGTGAAGAAAAATAAGGTTACAATGTATATTTAAATATTTCCATCTATCATATTACACTATATTGTGATTTAATACTTTTTATAATTCATTTCAACAGTGACTCGGGAGAAACGCCTTGATCTGCAGAAGAAACAGACCATGAGGAATGTGTATCAGTGTCATGTTATTGGACCTCAGGACGGAGGGAAGACCACCTTCTGTCAGGGTCTCCTCGGCAGGTCCATAGAGGTAAAGAAGGTTCAATTTAAGTTGCTTATAGTGATGAAAAACAAAAAGTATACTAGATAGCAAGGAAGGAAAGGGAAGGAAATAAAGCTTAAATATAACAAAATAAAACTGTTTCGTGTTATTAATATTATCAATTTTCAGGCGACTCAAGAAATTCCTAACGACAGACTATCAAGACATACCATTAGTACACTGCAAGTTTATGGCCAAGAGAAGTACCTTGTTCTTCATGATATAGACGTCCACAATATTACTGATGCTCTCATGCCCAGTGAAGTCCAGTGTGATGTAGCGTGTCTAGTATATGATGTCTCCAACCCGAGGTCATTTGAATACGTGGCAAGAATATATCTGGTAAGTTAAGTGTATATACCCCAATATTATTTTCATCTTTTCTTATTGCTAACTCATTTTATATTATATGAAACAAACCTCTTTTGTAATTACAGAAAATAACTTGTATATACCCTAGTAATATTTTTGTCTTATTTTCTTAACCAAATTGTTATATATTAATGAATTTTTACGTTGTTTTTTCTTCCTCCCTACGTAGAAATACTTCAGTGACACCTCCATACCTGTGTTATTTGTCGCTAATAAGGGAGACGTGCCGGCCGTGCGACAAGATTACATCCACCAGCCAACCTCCTTCTGTCACAAGCACAAGATTCCACCTCCACATCCATTCTCATCAGCATCTCAACCCAAGAAAGACATTTACACCAAACTAGCGACAATGGCAGCTTATCCGTGAGTTTAATTCATTTTTATACATATTTTAGATCCTTACAATTTACTTCAGTGGCTATAATACATATTGCTATATATAGGTAATGGTAAAAATGTATTGATATCATTAGCTATTAGTAAATAAGTGCGCTAGGTAGTTTTATGTACAAGTTAAAAGGTGTAGAAGGCAAGGCTGCAAGGATATAAATGGTGGGTAAATATTCTGGTGCTTAGGGAGAATATTAAGAAAGTGGGTTAGTAGGTTGAGGAAGAACTCTTTAAATAGTGTTGGAATGCCTTAATAAGAAGAGAAATGGAGTGTAAAAAGACTAAGAATATATGGATAGAAAAAGATTGAGAGGTTTTTCATGTCGTGGTTTCTCCCTTTGAGGATTTCCAGAGTAGATTAAATTAAGAAGAACAAGAATACATTTTTACTTGTGTCTGTCTTGTACAGGAGAAAGTTACATGCTCGTCTGCTTATCTTATTAACTTACTAATGTTCCTACGGCTTACCTTACTTACACTATTAAATGCTCTTACTTCTGTGGAATAACTGGTAGATGGGAAGGCTAGAATTAGTTATATTTTATTTTTATTATATATTATCCACCACCGTCTTCCCTGCGGCTGTTAAAAGGCGTCTGTGAAGTCCCTTCTCTGTATTCTCTCCCATGGAAAGACAAGGTGTAGAAGAGGAGAGTAAAGTCTGTGTCCTTGTACCATAAATGCCTTGTCTGGGCGACCCTCTTTTAACGAGGATATAACTGAGGTATATAAATAGATAGACTTTCTCTACACAAGACTGATAACACTATATTTTCAGCTTAATAATTCTAGCTTTAAATACATATTAATATTCTTTAGTTGATGCTGCGATTAACTAATATGTATTAACCCTCATTCTTTCCCTAGTCGGTTTCAAGCTGCTTGGATGCTCTTTTACCGAAGCAGGTGTGTAACGTTTAATTAACACAGGCGTACCTTACCTGCTCATGCACTGCTAAAGTTGAATATATTATAGAGTATTCTTGCACTTGGTTGTGTTGTGTAGAAGTATGAATGTAAGTAAGGACACTATAGTACTACCAACCAGGAATGCTTTTTGATGTGTGTTATAAATATGATCACTTAGTTGTAGACAGTATTTGTGTTATTGATGAATCTTTAACTTTACAGATTCAATATTAACTTAATAACCTTTTGTTGTGTGTTTAATGTTTAATACTACGGAAAGAGACAGTTTATTGCTATTATTATAACCTCTGCTAAACGAAATTCAGCAAGACGTTATGTTTTCATCTGTTTTAGTTATTATTGATACTATGTCATGTTTCTTGTTGGCTGCAGACATTAGGTTGCTCTCAAAGAACTTAGGGGAAGATATAAGGACAGTCAGTGTTGGGGAAAGGTTTAATGTTTAGTGAAAGGAATGTGTGCATGATGGTGATATGAGGGAGAGTGATATAGGGAACATTGAAGATCGTTTGGTAAATTTATAGTCTGATTCTGTTGTAGGTGCGTAATGGTTAGTGGCGACAATGTAGGGAAGCAAGGTTAGGTTAGCGTGTACAAGGGTAAGACTGATGCAACATTGGGTTTAGTCAGCTGTGTTTCCTAGATCCAGTGGTGTTAGGTTTATGAATCTGTATTATGGTGTTTCGTAAGACTTCAGTTTCTCTTTAAATATTGTTTCAATTCAATTTAGTATTTGCTTTATCCCTTTTTTATTTTTTTTTTATTTATTTATTTATTTTTTTTTTTATATATATATATATATTATTATACTTAAATGAATAATGTTTTCATCGCATGTTCTCTTTTGCAGTAGAATGGACATGTTTTTTCGGTCCTTAACTTGTAATTCAGTTTCCATTTCAAGTATATTATTTCTGCCGTAATCTATAGATGTAATTTAATAGGACATTTTATATAAAAACTACATTGTTTTTTAATAGTGTACCATTACTATTTCATCAGATAAAGTCTTCCTTGGTCAGTGTGTAGTGTACAGTAGTAGTCTTGTCGTAGTTTCTTTATAAAATTTTCAATTCAACCTTTGCTCCTGATGTCTGCACCGGCAGCAACCTTCATCGATTAGTGCACGCGTTGCTGTTGCGGCCAGACCCTTCCTACATGGCAAGGTGCGGTGGAAAGGGTTTGCACTCTCCTCTCTCTCTCTCTCTATCTAATGCAGGAATGATTTGTTTTGATTTTGAGTTGCTGTTCCAATACTTAGTGCAATGTTATGCGTTAATTTGTATTAGCATGGTTTTGTGTTTTTTGTGTGATTTGGTGTGACCCTTTGATCATATGAGGTGCAGGGAGGGAGAGGGTATCAGTTGGGCATTAGTTGATTATGAAGTGGTAGGATAGACCTTAGGACTGTGTTGTGGATACAAGATCTGCCCTCGACCCCGTTGTGTTACTGACCTGAAGCATTGTTTAGGTCGGGTGTATTCTCTTCACCTCTGGGAACCGAGGGAAAAGTGAGAAGAGTGTGTATGTATTTGTGTATCTATGTATGTGTGTGTGTATGTGTGTCTTGAGAGTAAAATACACCCAGAGGTAGAATTGTATGTCTATATAGACAAATCAAAGTCAGCTTCCCTTGTTTTTTTATATCTTTGTAATTAGTTTTATTTTAAATTATTATTTTTTCTATAGTGAAACTTAATATTTATGGACATGTGAGTTTGAGTTAGGTGTGTATGTTTACTATGAATTATATTTAAGTTTAGTTTGGCTTGTATTGATTGTGCATGAATGCATGGACTACATACTTATTATTCATTCATAGCTAGAAAGTTAAGTTTTATTACTACTAGTATATCTAAATATTAAACCATATTACTGAAGAAAAGAATGAGTATGAATTACAAGAATCATGAAAATTTCTTGTTATATTCTTAATGTTTACTGACGTTTGAAAGGGTCAGCCGTTACCTCATGGATTCCCGTCACATTACATTACCGTGTTCACCAGAAAACAAGTACATTGAAGTGGACTTAAATATCTACCTTTATTTAAGTGTATGGCTTATAAATATAGGTTTAAGTATCTATAAGACAAACCTACCTTTATTTAAGTGTACGTCTTATCAAGATGAGTTGGTATGTGTGTGTTGCAGGCACCTGAAGCAGCTTGGTGTGGTGGTGGGTGAACACAGTACTTGGCTCAAGGTGGGGCTCGGTGTGGCTGCCATCGCCGCCTTCGCACTCCTCCTCGCCCGGGCTCTCCGCTCCGTTGACAGATAGTTTTCTCTCCTAACTCGATGGGTCTCAAGACTTGCTGCTGGGATGAGATACAGTGGCTCATATTAATAGACATTCTTGAGCTTGTTAGTGTGCAGATGTGCTACCAGCATGTTAATGTGCTCTATTTATTGCTATAGCATCTTTTGTATAAAGGAATTACTGTTGATAAGCGAAGGGAAGTGAAGCAAACTATTTTTTTAGGTAATTGTTATCTAATATAATGGAAGTGGATGTATTTTATATTAGGCATCATTGCTTATATATATTCATGGTTAAATTTTTTATTCATAACAACTGTACGTACTGAACATAGATATTATAATACTGCAATCATTCTTGACAGAAATATTGGTCAGGTTCATTGTGGAAGTTGCTTATGTTAGTTCAATCATATTGTATTAAAAAAAACTTAAATTCTTGTCTTCTGTAAACTCTAAGAATTGATTTTAGTAAAAATTAACAAAATGTAGAATTGATTTCTCAATTGTCAACAATGTTCTCGGTATAATCAACGTTTGATTTATATACTACATGTACATCTATCTTTTTATATATCTATCTATCTATCAACATATCTATTTATCCCTCTCTATTATCTATTTACTTTGGGAATCTCTTAAGAATGATGTGTTGGAAGTCTCTTGTTCTTACATTTCCTTGTCCTTGTACCCTCCAGTCCTCTTACTTATCTCTTTTAACACCATCTCTTCATCCTTTCCTTGCTCTGCCCTTCATCCTCTCACCTTCTACTCCGAACCTGTATTTATGTATTCATATTAGGATTTTTTTTCATGTAACCTGAAATTATTTGCTCAGTCATTGCCAATTAATTAACATAAATTTGGTGCTTTTTAACATGATTTATGTGGGTGAGTCAGTGAGTTCAAAACAAACCGACACAGCTGTTCAGATACTTCCTTGTGGTGCGTTTTATTTATAGATGAGATGGATGGGAGATTGAGGACCTTACAGAGCAGCTCCATTAGTCTATAGTATGATTTGAAACTAACTGAAAAAATGCCTCGTTCATTCGGACCTAAACTGAGTGATCTGTATAACCCGAGGAGAGTTAAGAAGATGATTGACTACTGCTACTTGCATATTATGAAGCTGTGTGTGATTAGACTGTTGCATATTGCTTTCAAGTTTATTTTTTATTTATTTTTTTATTTTTTTTTAGATATGATAAAATGCCATACCAATTACAAAAAATAATGCAAAAATTACAAAAACTATTTATAACTTAGTGATAACATAGTATATCGAGTTAACGGATTACTGTAGTCTATCATCAGTTTATTTCCTAATTGGCCGGGACAAGCAGAGTTCCATTCAGGTCCAAACAAATTAACGTTTGTTTGAATCCAAATTTATCGGTTATTTTTTTTATCAATTAACTCATGAAGTATCAGAATAATGTGCAGCTTTTTTCAGACTCCTGGCTTTCCATGAGAGATGAATGCCATGTAACTGCCCGAGACTGGTAATAGTGGTTCAATTAGTGCAAATACATTACCATCTAACTCTATATATAAACAGATATTACAGATAAATTTAATTGTTTTTATTTTATTTTATATTTTTTTCTTTCCCCCAAGCAGTTTGATATTAAAAGGGAGACTTAACCTGGTATGTCTGAAATTCGTCAGCCACACCACACTGCCAACCAGCATTAAATAGAATATAACTCCCATGTATATGTATGGGTGAGCATAACAAAGGAATGTTCATTTATACATTCATTTGGTTAGGTAAGGAAATGTGCAATTCTATGTGAAGAAAATGTACGTATTTCACAGTTGAAAATATGACGAGATGAAGAATTGTAGGGATGCTGTCTGTTTGTATTCTCATATTGAGGAGGAGGGAAATGTTGTAATCAGCTCATTGTATATATGATTTCCAAGCATCATATTGCAGTCATATAATTAATTATGCCATTTGATTGATAGTTTCTATTTCCTCTTATAATATATTACTTTATTTATGTGTCCAATGAACTATGATATATAACTGATATAAATGATAAAACATGAAATAGAATTGTTCAACGTCACAGCAAATTTGACTAATATTTTCATTTTTTTGCCAGAATGTGTTGAGGGTATAAGGAAGTGAGTCTGTAATGTGTGCTGAGGAACAGGATGTGTGGCGTTGCTGCTGTGCGTTGTGATTGCTTCTGGAGACTGTCCTGCAATGAAGACCACTTGGAAGGCATTTAATTTTAAGGTATGTTGACCCAGTCAGCTCATGAAACAAATCTCCCTCCATTTACAAGCTATAGAAATAACCTCCACTACCTACTTTATATCTATGTTCTTTCAAGTCTGATACACTAACTTACGTCTTATGATCCCTTTATCTTGAACAGTTTTATACTCGTTCACTGTAACTAACCATTCTTTACGTCCCCATATCTTACCTTGCTGTTTTTGTCTCTGCTCTGCCATCTGACTTTTAACTTAACATAGCACCATATGATCTTTGATGTCCGGCACTTACTTTATTAACATTAACTCATCACTCTAGTTGCCACACCATGAAAAATAACACACCAGCTACTTGATACACACCTATTTTTTCACTCTCTCTCTCTCCAACCCACACCTTCCGAATAATTATTTCGGATCTTAACGTAAAAGAAACAGAAATGAGTAATGTTCATCAGAAAAGTTTAATAATTTGTTGGTGATTTGTTCATTGTAGTCTTATAACACCTCTCACTACTTGGAGAAATGTGGTTTTAATAATACAATCATTGTTCCGCCTTGCCAGAGTAATACGTCTTTTCATAAATCATTCATACGTAGATTCCTACTTAACTTGAAGATGTAATTACTGTTGATCTCACAATGATAGAAAATATTTATAATAATTTCTTCTTAAAAACTTGTAGTCCCTCTTCAAGATAAATTGTTAAAATACAATAAGAAAAAACACTTGGTAATTACATATCAAGTAAGAAACAAAAAAAGGAGCAAATACATGTCAGTAATTAGATTTCCATTATTATCAACTGGTATCAATTACTCAGTCTTTTGATCATTTGGCTTAATACTTCAGTTGATGATTATTTTGTTCGGGTTCCATTTCCACGTTTACCGGGAT
>JAXIVD010003430.1:15000-37500 GCA_036785275.1 Cancer borealis
CTAGATGATTGGTTGACAGTGACAGGCTGAGTGTCGTGAAAAATTAGACACTTCGTATCACTTCATTGTTTCCTTAATATTTCCTTGTATGAAGTCTTATACTTCAAAAAGAAGACTAAAATGTCATCGTGAATAAATTTGCTAACAATAAATGCCAAAAATTATCAGTATAATGCGATCTGGAAGGCAATAATGAGTGATGGAAAAAAAACTGGAAATAAATTGAGACAGAGGTAGCTAAACGGGCCATGGTACAGCGCCTGGTCACCAAAAGGATGGAGGATTATAAGGCCTGACCTCTGGTCTCAAGGGAGGGAGAGAGAGAGGGGGTGGGTGGGTGGGGGGAAAAGGCTAATGAGAATGAAGGAAGAAGAAATATAATTTAAGTAATTTATTTTATATCATATATAATTAAATTTACTGAAATAATCATGAAAAATATTATAATTATTATAGTCTATTTCCTATAAAAAAAAAAAAAAAAAAAAAAAAAAAAAAAAAAAAAAAACTGTGTAAACCAACCGCTAAGGAAAGAATTTGTCAGGTCACCAGTCAGGGATTACTGGGAAGGACTAGATCTAATGAGGTTGTGGGCCGTCTTTATATGGCGATAGGACCCACGTTCTATGTATGTGTAAGTGTATGTGTGTGCACCGTACTTACTTACATATCCTTCCTACACCCTCACCATCACCATAATGATGAATAAATAATATAATAATAATGAATATGAGATGATGGTTAACGGTGTGGTATCAGAATCACATGGCACAGCGATCATGAGTCTAGCGCGTGATCCTCCAGACCATGGAGAGTGACACACACACATGATGTAGCAGTGCTGGTGTCAGAAATCAAAACAATACTCAGCAACACAATAAGAACACAACATATGCAGGGACCCTAGGGTCCATTGTTGTTTGTGTTCCCTTCCATTCCCGTAGAAGACTGGCTGATATTAGGGGCGATGCCAAATGTATCACTAAACCAGATCAAATACCATACACACTCGCTAATAATATATACTGTACTACTATAATACTATACTAATACTATGTATACTATAATACTATATAAAGTATATAGTATTAGCGAGTGTGTATGGTATTTGGTCCGGTTTAGTAATAGATGTGGCAACGCAGCTAATATATCCTCTTGTCCACCCAGAAAATTACTCTTGTTGAGCACTGCGAAAACTCAACACCTCCGAATCTCATGAAAAATTTTACAATGATGCTTTTGGTCCGCGAAAACTCAACACCTCCGAATTTCATGAAAAATTTTACAATGATGCTTTTGGTCATGCTGAACAAGAATCTGGACTTATTTTCATCATTACTATAATAGCAAATATTAAAAAAATATATAGAAAAAAAACGAGATACAGGAAATACTTTCATTATTCCCGTTACCATCAGCTCATATTCATTATTATTATTATTATTATAGTATTTATTCATCATTATGGTGATGGTGGTGGTGGTGAGCGATAGATACTCACCGTGTCAGCACCAGTGAGGTTCAAACCCAGACCTCCAACCTGTGTTGTGAGGAGCAGGAGATCAATGGACGGGTCACTGTTGAAGCGTTGAACCAAGGAGTGCCTCAACCCAGCCGGCACTGCACCATCCAGACGCAGGTAGGTGACGCTCGGCAAGTGAACCCTGAGGAGAGGTCATAAAAGTGGTAATAATAATAACAAGCAAAGTTACTTCTCTTCTTCCTCTTCCGTATCTTCCTCGTCCTCCTCCTAAAGTAATGAGAAGTCCATGTAACTATCCAATAATTCACTATTTTCAGCCTCTTCCTCTGTACAGATAATACTTGCTATCAATAAAACACTTACTTAAGAAGGTCGTGTTCGATGATGTCCAACATGCCTTGCAGTTGACAGAAGATGAGAGCTCGATGCTGTGACACAATGCCTCCACCACCACTGTTACTGCTGCCACTACTGCCAATACCACAGTCCAACAGCAACTGTCTGTCAACGTGCAAAGAGGAAATAACATAAATAAAACAAAAAATGACACAAGGATGATTGATATCTTAAGACAAATTAGAGAGAGAGTGAGATATTGGAGTGTAGAAAACAGCAATATCAAACATCAAAATCAACACTCCATCATACACTGCAATATATCATTAGTTTTTATTATCCTTTATTAAACCTGCATTTTCTATACTTTCCAATCCATAAATATAAGACTAAAACACATCTGGTCACTCACTTTAATGCAGGAAGTTTAGCTGCGTGGGAGATGTCCGAGAGGGAGGAGTTGCATGATTTCAGTTTAGCGGTGATGCGTTCAAACTCAGGGTGCCGAGCTTTCAACACAAGCTTAGGGTGGTTACAGACTTTCCTTAGGTACTGTAGAGCCTAGAAGGAAGGAAAGATATCAAGTGTGTCAGTATTTATATGGTGGTTCTATATAGAATTTGAGTTAATATTCCATTGTCCTCATAACTATCATTGCTCAGCTATATTCAGTTTTTATTTCTGTTTTAATATTTCCAATAATTTTATGTATGTAAGCCAATATATCACCTGGAATATGTGTGTGTGGTGTGGCTTAGAGGCTGAGGCAGAAGTGGCTTCCTCCCGAGCCCGGCCAGAGCTGCGAAGGGTGTCACTGATGCTCTGACTGGCCTGTGTTCGGGCAAAGTCTTCATACAGTTCCTCTTGTAGCGGACTCAGTTCACAGTAGTAGTCCTGAAGGGGAAGAAAAGTTTGTATGATAACTAAAATTACCAGTACCGTACTTAACCTTACCTAACCTTACCTTACCTTACCAAACCTCACCTCTTCTCATCTCACCTAACCTCACCTCACCTCACCTAACATAAAGTATACTTTTGAAAAATTCCTACAAACATCAATAAAACATAAATAATTATAGACAGTAGCATAATTTAGGTTTTAAAGATGTATTTTAATCACTATTAGAACTGACCTGAGTAATCTTTGGGGGAAGGTCGCTCAGCACATCCTCCTTCACACGACGTAAGAGGAATGGCAATGTCTGGCGATGTAGTGACTCCATAGCCAACACGCCGGCTTCTTGGTCTCGGCTGGAACTCTTAGGGTCCCTAGCGAGGAGGATCGGCCGGGAATAACAAGCCATGAATTGCCTCTCACTACCCAGAAATCCCGGCATCAGGAAATCAAAGAGTGACCATAGTTCTAATACGTTGTTCTGTATTGGTGTGCCGGACAGAATGAGGCGGTGTTGTGCTATGAGCTGCTTGATGGCACGGCAAGACTGGGGAAAAAAGACAGATACATGTAAAGAAACTAAGAGTAAGAATAGAAAAATTATCCCAACACTATGATAGATGATGTAACATGATAACAAATAACCAAGAGAACATAACATAGTAAGTTTTTTTTTTTTTTTATTAATTTATATATATATTTTTTTATATTTATATGTCATGGCCAAAGTGTATACCTTAGTTTTGTTATTCTTGATGATATGACCTTCATCCAGTATAACATAATTCCACTTGATGAGGGAGAAGAAGTCAATGTCATTCCTCACAATGTCGTAAGAAGCCACCACCAAATTATGATCCGAGAAGAACTTTCGTAACCTGAAGAGAGGGAAGAAAAGACAGAACGTGTTATAACTATACACATAACACTCTTATAACTATTAACATTATACTATTCTAACTAGTGCTTCAAATCGTTATAGTGAAGATAAAAAAAATAGCATTGAAAACAGAAAAGTAAACTTGCCATCACCAAAATACACAAACTCATTATTCTATTAACATATCACACTAAAATCAACATCAATTAACATAGCTTTTATTCTGTTATTTATATAGAAAACTTAAGTGAGGATCAGAAAAAGAATATTGACCCCTAAATACAGGAGAGAAGCTAGCTACCCACCTGTACCGTTCCATAGGCGGCCCAGTGTAGTGGAGTGGATTGAGGTACTGACTATCCACAAATTTCTGCACCTCATACACCCAGTGGCCAGTGAGGGTGGGCGGACACACCACTAAGGATTGTATGGGTGGAGGCTCACTACTACCACCACCACCATCACTACCTCCTCCTTCACTTGCCTGCTGTAGAATGGAAAGAGAAGAGGTAGTGATATTGTTATTATAATCCTTAATGTGTGTTTTTATACTTCTACAACTTTTACTACTACTTCTACTTTTTATCTATTTATATACTGATACCATCACCACCACTACTACTATTATTACTGTACTACTATTTCTACTTTCTATCTACTTATAAATACTGATACCACCACCACCACTACTACTAATGCTCTTATATTTTTGCCATAGAGCTAAATTTTGCTATCCAGTTCTGTATAACGTTAGAACCTTTCCCTTACAGCTCTGGCTTTCTCCTTGGTGTGGTGGTCACTGGCAAGGATACAGATGGACTGCAGGGTCTTGCCGAGTCCCATGTCATCACACAGGATACCATGAAGCTTGTACTGGTTAAGGAAAGCCAGCCAGTTCACACCATTCTGTTGGGGAGGAGAATTTTAGTTACTATATCTTATGGTTGAATATGGATACGTAACTCATGAAATACTGGGCATATTCATTCATTTTGAGACATTATTAAACATATAGACAATTATCAAACGTTATTTTCATTATAAAAACCTATTATTCATTCCTTCTATTATTTATTGAAGACCCTTTTCACACCCTCCCTCACCTGCTGGTAGCTTCGTAATTCAGCGTGGATGGGAATGGATATTTTATGGTTGCCAATTTTAGAAGGATCGAGTAGCCTTTCTAGGAACTCTCTCTCTTTCTTCTTCTGCTGCTGCATCCGATCACTCATTGAAGGTGGGTCTGGGATGCCTCCTTCTAGTGGCAGCAGACGGATCAGTGTTGCAAAGCATTGTGTGGCAGCGAGGCGGACACTGGTATCAGGATCACTCATACTCCCTAAAGTATAAGGGATGAGGGGAAAAGATTAAGAGAGTGATGCATAAAGAATATAAGTAAATAATGAGGTTGCTAAAGGTTAGTTCAGTTGACCTACACAAGGCAACTCCTGTGTACTTATTTATACATAATAAATACATACAGTTTAGGTTTATACATACAAACACACACTAACTAACCTAACAAAGGCACAATCAGCAGCACACTATAAGGCACAACATCAAAGCCAAGTTTCTGTATGATGCAGTGAATGGCCTCTACAGCTCCTCTCCTCCTTGCATTACAGTGTATACTCGCTAGCTCCGGCACCACTCCCTCCACTAGCTGGGTGAGTGTGGTGACCGGGAGAGCCACCGCCAGGGCACCAAGTACACGCGCTGCCATGTGCCGCACCGCTGGGTTGGAATGGTACAGCCACGGCCTTAACATTCCTGCCTCCTCACCCAACTGTGTAGAAATAAATCACGTTAATAACTTTATCTTTTACCTATAACTCAGAAAACTGTAACACACGACACTCATCTAAATTATACACTATACAAGGAGCCTCTGAGAATAAATCATGAGGAAGGTGTTAATCTAAGCCAAAGATGACATAATAAGGAGTTTCTGAAATGGATGTGTTAATTTATGCATTGAGAGAAGCCATGACCTGTACCATATATAAATCCCTTCCACTTATAGCCATCCACTTTTCATCCACTATTGCCTCACCTGATCCACTAGTGATGTGTGTAAGGATGACATCACCACCTCCATCAGCTGTAACCAGTTCACAGCATCTTGCATATTCTCTGAGTTAGCCGGCAATGACTTGGAACTTGGCTCAGGGATTCCAGCGCTACACTCCATAGATCCTGATTTACACTCTAGGGATCCTGATTTAGACTTTAGGGACTCTGATTTACCTTCCAACCTTACAGAACTAACATCCAAAGACCCTGGACTGGTATCTAAAGGTGTTGTACTAGACTTAACGGGATCAGCGCTACTATCTTGTGAGGTTTGGTTGGAATTCACAGGTTCAGCGTCATTACTTGTAGGTTCTGAATTGGTTTCCGCTGGTACACTATTATTATCTACTGGTAATGAGGTTGTATTCTGTGCCCAAGTGGTGTCTTCTAGCGGGCCAGTCAGCATCTGCCAAAGTTGTGGTACTTTTTGAGGGAGTGCTGAACCAAAGTGACATGTGATGCTCTGTAAGGCAAGTGTACAGCCGCGCCGCTGCACCACAGCTGCATGTTGAAGCTGGAAACAGAAAGACTCACTTAAACTATGAATTATGAATGAATGAATTAGGAATGAAGTACAATAAAACATAACAAAAATGGGTAAGAATAGAGTACAAGAGAACATTTAAGATCACCTCGTTCTCTAAAATGGTTTCAGTCACATCAGCCGCATCTTCCTTCTTGTAATTAGCAGGTGGGCGGCCGGGGCAGCGGCCAGTCAGTGAGGACGAACGACGCACTAATTGACGCTCTGTTGACTGAACAAACAATTACATCAATGACCATATCCATTCTATTGGACAAATTTACACTGCCAAAAAACATTGCAGGTTATACATACATACTAGCAATTGTAATCGTTACCTTGAGTTGTGAAGAGAGAGAAAAAATGTTATGGTGGTTGTCAGTGTCTTGGCTTTCATCCTCCTGTGAAAGTAAATGGAAAAATTAACCAACACACAAAAAAAAAAAACATATATATACAGTTTATCTTAACGAGCCATTGATACTAATAATAGCTTGGAAGACGACATATCAAAATCAGAGTCAATTCATAACTTTCAAGGTAAATTAGATAACAACAGACATCAATACATTACATTAACACAATCTTTACCGTAATTCTTGGTGTGAACTCCTGATCCACACACAGAAAGTTTGCTAAGTTCTTGATAATCTTTGGGTTAGGTCCACTTGTTCTTGAAGCACACATCTCCAGCAGGCAAGTCAAGTCTTCTGCTGACACTCTCTATGGGGCAAGAGGAGGAGGAGAAAGAAGAATTTAATCTCCTCTAACCCTTCTATGCCGTGTTTCATAGTAAAAATATAATAGAAAAAAGGTTTCCCGATAGCACTCTAGATGTCTCATTTTATCATACACACACACACACACACACACACACACACACACACACACACACACACACACACACACACACACACACACACACACACACACACACCTGCAACTGTTCATTTTTCTCCTTCTTGATGCTATCCATGAGAGGTTTGATGACTGGGTTCAGCTTGGCGGGAAGAGCTTCAAACCTCACCACAGCGCCTGCTATTATAGACTGGGTTCTACGAGGACGGTGGGGGGGGAGGAGGAGGAGGAGGAGGAGGAGGAGGAGGAGGAGGAGGAGGAGGAGGAGGAGGAGGAGGAGGAGGAGGAGGAGGAGGAGGAGGAGGAGGAGGAGGAGGAGGATGGAAAAAGAAATCAACACAACACATAATTTTTGAATGTTTGAACAGAATACTTAATTTCGTACAATGCAAATAGTAACAAAATATACACACACATAAATAAGAAAAAATATACTCAAGCTATACAATAAGGTAAATAAATTGACGTGTATATTTCCCACAATTTCCGAGACTCACGTAGTAGCGAGAGTGAGTTGGTCGCTGGAGGTTTGAGACACACTGCTTTGTATCGCCTTCCTACGTTCCTCGAGGGACGCCAGAACCTTTGGACGAAGGCGACCTAATGTGAACAGAGTGAGAGCCGTCTGACCACTCAGCAACTGGATCTGAAGACAAACAAACAAGAGAATCAAGAGAATGTAACTAAAAACAAACACTTTGTTAGTTAAGGTACAATTCTCTCTCTCTCTCTCTGATGCTGACCTGTTCAAGAGTAAGTACAGGAGCAGCGGAAAGCGTGGAGTCGAGGGGAAGTTTGTAGTGTCTCAGCATAGCCATGAAGTCTTGGGTCTCTTGCTGCAGCCTGAAAGAAGAAGGAAAGGAATTAATTACTACTATTACTATTATTACTACTATTACTACTACTACTACTATTACTACTACCACTACTACTTTCTTTTCTTTCTTCCCTTATTTCTTTTTCCTTTTTTCCTTCCTTTATTCCATCCTTCCTTCTACTACTACAACTATTACAACTACACACACACACACACATACATACCTAGTAAAAGATAACGCAATTTCATCATAATACACAACTTCCGATAGACATGTATGTAGAGCCTGCTGGAGTATGGGTGGGCATGGGTGGGAGGGTTGGGTAGCTGCCCATGCCCTGGACACAGCTCCTGCCCCAAAGCGCTGGAGTGCCGAGCGGGAGGCAAGATGAGCTACGAGCAGCCTGGCG
The DNA here is from genome assembly GCA_036785275.1 of Cancer borealis. Lineage (NCBI taxonomy): Eukaryota > Metazoa > Arthropoda > Malacostraca > Decapoda > Cancridae > Cancer > Cancer borealis. The sequence continues at coordinate 23,278 of JAXIVD010003430.1, forward strand.
TAACACTCCATTGGTCCTTCATCAGGGGAGTACTCTAGCCCCGGCATTGGCTGGCTCACCACGTTGGATAAGGAACCTGAAGAGAGAATGTACATAGTAGGGTTAGGTTAGATCTTTTTAGAATGTACATCAGTGGGGTTAGATTTTAGAGGTATATATATCTTAGTTAGATGTTTGCTCATGCCGGATTATTGATAGTCAACCTGTAATAGTTTTCTCCTTGTCCCCTTTACACTTACCCAGTAGTTTAGCGGCAGCACACCTCGCCCTGGTCACAACACGCTGCTTCTCTGTGGCGTTGTTGTACTGGTCACACCCGCCCAGGTAGTACTTGGCTTCCATCACCTCAGACGACTCTCCCCCCGCCCTCACCTTGCGACCTTCACTTGACTAGAAGAAAAGATAATAATAATAATAATAATAATAATAATAAAAGGGTATTAGTGATGAAATTTTGTGTTTTGCATATGTACACAATCTTCTGTACTTATTCACTACTAAAAACATGCACATTGGCAAAAGGAGAATATTTAAAGCAGTACAAGAGGAAAATTTTAATAGGAGTTTCAAGGAGCTGGTATTAGAATAGACACACACACACACACACACACACACCTTGTTGTGGTGAGCGAGGAGTAGCAGTGAAGGGTCCATAGGCATCTTATGGCTGGTCATAGATAGACACAGCCATTGAGACACTAAGGGACACACTACTGGCAGCACCTCAGCCAGCGGAACACAACCTAACACCTGCGTCCAAATCTGAAACACAACACAAATCAACGACACATAAACATTGATTTTTTCTCTCTTTTTTATATTAGAAGGGTACTGGCTAAGGGACAATAAAAATACGAAAAAAAAAAAATCCTGCTTGTCACCAGTTAATAAGACGTGAAATTCATAACTAATATAATACAAATTCATACAACTACAAGCACTCATACAATATTGAATTAACACAAATATATATCCATCTTTTTTAATTTGATCAATCTATCTGGAAAGCAAAATAATTATCAACTTAATCATAACATACACAAACTTTCTTTCCACTTTTTATTTACCTTGAATACAACATTGAGGTTTTCATGTGATTCTTCTAACAAGGCTCGCTGATAGATGTGAGTGAGGAGAGGCTGGATGATAGGCTGAACCCACGTACAGCGACTATTAGACGTCTTACTACTATTATCCATCTCCTCCTCTTTCATAACCTCTTCAAAATGTACCTTCTTCTTCTTCTCTATTTTGATGATATTAGAGTTATTTTCCGGTGGTGGTGGTGATGGTGTTTCAATTTTGCAATCTTCTTCACTTTTAATCCCATTCTCACTCTTCATTATTACATTCTCACTTTCTTCAGTTTTTATCACTTTCTTGGACAACCCGTCACTTTCACCCTCACATTCTTTCTTTATACAAGACTCATGTTCTTTGTCATCTTCCATTCTTTCTCCTTCAGTAGATTGTGGTTCTGCGGCGGTGGTGTCCATCTGTTCTTGTCTTGCGGTACTGGTGTTGTTAGTGGTGTTATTAGATTTTGGTGGTGTGGTACTACTAGCCTCTGTGGTAGTAGTGGTGCTATTAGATTTAGGTGTTGTGGTAGTACTAGTTTCTGTAGTAGTAGTGGTGGTATTAGATTTTGATAGTGTGGTATTACTAGTGTCTGTGGTTATCTTAGACTGTGTGGTTGTGGTAGTGGTGGTAGAGATACAGTCAGTACATGCAGTGAGTGTATCGAGAGTCCTGAGTGCTGAGGCTCGTATGTTACAGCTGGTGTGGTAGAGGAAAGGCCAGAGTCTCGGCACCAGTTTACTCAAGTCACTGTTCAAGCTGCCGGGAGAAAAATAAAAATTGTTCATCTTATTGTCAACAAATTCTTTATAAATTACATCCGATTATCTGATCATTCTTTATATTTAATTATTATCAACTTTATTTTCTATCATCATTCTTATTACTAATGCCTCAAAGAGTATAGATTCCCACCAAGTATAAATCCCACAACCCTATTTTTTATAAGAACATAAGAACATAAGAAATTAGGAGACTGCAAGAGGCCAGTTAATGACCTATACGAGGCAGTTCCTTGTCCCCCATCCTTGGAATAATCCAATATTTAGCCATCCCACCTGTCATCCCTATCCATACTCTCATCCAGCCGTCTTTTAAAGCTACCTATTGACTCAGCACTTACTACGTGTCTATCCAGCCTATTCCAATCGTTCACGACTCTGTTTGTGAACCAATATCTACCTATGTCTGTCCTGAATCTAAGTTTTTCTAGCTTGTACCCATTTCCACGTGTCCTATCCTGGCTACTAAATTCTAAAACCTGTCATTAACCTTATTACTAATAACTCAAAAAGTATAGATTCCACAAAGTATAAATACCCAAACACTGACCTTCCATGCCCTACAGGATGCGCCATCAGTCTCGCTAACAGCATCAACACTGAGCTTGTTGATGAGGTCAGGTCGTCAATATCCAAGAGTGCATCCCAGAGTGTGGAGACGAGACAACCTACCGTCTCAACCTTCAACTTCTCAACCACACTCGCTGCTACAGGAACTAGACACGATGCTGCTACTGCTACTACATCATCCATTTCATCCAAGATACCTGTGAAAGATGGATGATGGTTGATGTTATTCTCATCCACCTCCTTCACCTTCTCATTTATAACTGTGAGAGATGGATGTCGGCTTATATAATTTTTCTCCACCTCCTCCTCCTTTTTCTTTTTGCATTCTGACGGAAGGAAAAAGAAGGAAGGGGCAATGATCTCACCTCTATAAATGTGTGGATAGATCCGAGGCAGAAGGCATGTATGTAGATCTTCTCTCACGGCAAGAAGATACTTTAGTCCCAGTAGACCTCCGTGGCGCGTCTCCCACCCCGGCCAACATAGCATCTCCTCCAGCAGTCCCAGCACACCATACACGCCTTCCTCACACATTAGGTGCAAGATACTACCTGCAGGAGAGAGAAACACACACACATACTGTCTCATGTGACTGTTTAACTTGTATAAATTATGTGACAATCATGAATTACAGTACTGCAATGATATTCTTTAGTTAATATGACTGTATGTATGACTGATTAATTGATTCTATAATGAACTGTATGATTAGTTAGTTAGTGAAAATCTGTAGTGGACTCAGAATTTTAGAAGTCAAGAGAAAGGGACAAAATAAATGTTCTACTACGCACCAAGTGTCTGAGCGCACGTCTCCCTCACAGGCGCCACAACTTGGTCTGATACAAAGTCACCAAAGCGATCCAGAGCCAGCACACACACCAGCCTCACTGCCATGTCCTCTAACCATGCCTGGTGACTGTTCTCCATCTGTGAAAGGAAGGAATGGTGACTACACTCTCTATTTATTGCCATTTCCAAGACATCTATTCCACCTCCTCCTCCACCTTTCTCTTCCACCACCTCCCACCTTCTCCTCCACCCACCTGCAGCCTGGTATGGTAGACAGCCCTTCCGCCCCCTCTGCCCTGCACTCTAATGATGTGCCTGAGTGCTGTAGCGACGCCGTGCCGAGTCTCCCAAGACATACTGAAGAGGTCAGCTGCCAGGGTGTTGCAGAAGGTATCCAAGGGCCATTCAGACACCTTAGAAGAGAGGAAAGGATGTTATAGTTATTATTATTATTATTATTATTGTATATTTTAGTGTTAGATGCAGACAATGAGTTAAAGGTAAATAAGTGTACTATTGTTATGTTATTATTAGGATAGGTTAAGTTAGGTAAGGTAAAGTAATGTAAGGTAAGGTAAGGTAAGGTAAGGTAAGGTAAGGTAAGGTAAGGTAAGGTAAGGTAAGGCTAATTCTTTTTTCAACGTAAATTTGGTGGTGTTACCCCTTCAGGTATAGCTGTCAAGCCTTCATCCACCACCATCCTGTCCTCGTCATCACTTCCCAAGGTCATTGAGGTGTCTTCCACGCACAGCTTCTTGCATTCAGGTTCATCTTCCCCAACCTGGAAAATAAAACAAAAATATATATAACAAACCTATTGATCTGTAACTCAATTTGTTTTTGATATTAATCTTGAAATCTGTTAATCAATTATATTTTCCCACTGAAGTTCAATCTATTTTTCTTTCTCTCCCTCTTTTAACCCTCTCCTCCCCTTCTCCCTTCCCTCCCAAACATACGCCTTTCCACCACCCTCACCCCCCCCCCTCACCCCCCCCCTCACACACACACACACACACCCTCACACACACACACACACACACACACACACACATACACACACACACACTCAGACACTCACACACTCGGACACGTCAACAGACTTCTGCCGGGCCATCAGCTTAGCCTTCCTTCGTGCTCGGTTCAACTCTCTAGAACTCAGCATCATACGAGCAGACTTCAATTCCTTCTTCACTATGCTCAGAACGGAATCCTGAAGTAAAAATAATACATATACATATACATTTTTTCATTCCATATTAAATTCAGGTTAACAAAAATTGACACAAACTTATACACAGATCAATAGATAGAGACTAGTATTGTACATGACTTGATCCTGACCTTGCGTTGACCACCAGTAGCCCCTATGACCTCTGTACTCTCGGCTAGGTCATCAGGAGACACGATTCCCCTCACATCTACTCCTACAGCCTCTGCCACGTCCAGACCGAGGCGCTGATTGACTAGGCGCTGCTGCTGGGCCAGGCGGACACTTGGGTCTGTGGCTGTTCAAGGATACGAGACCATTATTCAAGGACAGGAATGTTAAGGTAATGTGATTTTTCAGTATATCTATAAGGCAAATAAAGGAGTGAGTGAGTGTGTGTGTGTGTGTGTGTGTGTGTGTGTGTGTGTGTGTGTGTGTGTGTGTGTGTGTGTGTGTGTGTGTGTGTTCAATGCTCACGTGTGTTCTCATCCTGTACAGTAAACACCCTTTCATCGGCAGCCATCAGGAAAACACCGCGTTCCAGCACTCTCTTCATGCTGAATGCGTTGAGGGAGAGCCGAGGGGGACTGACGCGGGGACTCTCCTCTCCCGACACTCCTGTAGGGGAAGATTATGGGATTTTTATTACACGTTAATTCCTAATGCTAATACCTAGTTTTATATATCTTTAGGTTAGGTGAGGTGAGGTGAGGTTAGGTGTAACATAGACTAATCAATGTACATTAATATATATCAATTTATATGCTCAAGTAAATGTTTAAAGTGATATATGAAGACTGTTACACAATCCAAAGCAAGTTTTCTTTTTGTATTACACAAAAGACTAAATAAAGTATAAATCATTATCATTATTATTATTATCATTATTATGTTTTACCTGTGGAGGGTGCCGGTGAGGGGTCCCAAGGCGGCACATTACTAATAATTGCCTCCACGGCCAGCCCTGCCGCTATCCTCACATCCCAGGACTTGGAGGTGAGGAGGCCATGGACTCGGCCCAGCAGGGAGGACAGCTCCTGAGGGTGGGAACGCACCACCTCACCCAGTTGTTGAGCTGCTGCACCGCGTGTCACACCCGAACCTCCATTCTCAAGCAACACAAACAGCCGGTCAAGTCTGGAAACAATTATAGAGAATTAGTTAGGGAATTTAATATATATATATATATATATATATATATATATATATATATATATATATATATATATATATATATATATATATACATATATATATACATATATATTTACATATATATATATATTTTTTTTTTTACATTAAAAGGGTATTGGCTAAGGAAAAAATATATTAAGTATAAAAAAAAAATCCCGCTTGTCGCCAGACCCCTGAACACTCTATATATATTTCTATATTTTTGTTAATGCAGATAAGTTAGATGGGAGTTAAATTTATATATATATATATATATATATATATATATATATATATATATATATATATATAAATTTTATGTGAATATATTTTTGTTCCCTAACCCCAAAAAAGCCAAATTTTCTCCTAATTCCTAAGTTTCTTCAGTAATATAATTTTATGGTTAGACTTCTATGTATAGGAACCTGTATATATATATATATATATATATATATATATATATATATATATATATATATATATATATATATATATATATATACTAAATACCAAATATATACATAAATAATTGCATCCAACTCTCAAAGCAAAAATGATCCACATAACAAGTATATTGAAAATCAAACAAAAAATAACAATAGTAATTTTGGAAATATAGAAAAAAATAATGGGGGCAGGAATTTTGGGAATAAAAAAAATCTATTAAAACTTTACCTTGTGGACATTTCGGTGGTTGAATGTAGACTTGCATTAGTATTGATATATATTAAGGGTAATAATCACCCTTAGACCCATTAATAAACACTAAATCAAACACCATTATGTCGAAGGGTAGAAGTGACAGCCAGTTGTATATATTTTCCTTCTTAAACACTTATTACCGCCATTTAACCTTAGTTTCTTATCCTCTGGCGATGTATAGTAACTAAGGTAATAATTAGGCGTCTTTTCAGCTTAAATTTATACCGAAAACCACTTAAATAAGGTGGTAAATGAGACTTTATTACGCTATGTGTACTCGCCGCCATGGTTGTATTTATACTGAGGGAACGTGTGCCATTGCTGCCTTTTTTATCTTATTCCTTCATGCTGATTGGCTGAAATCTTGTTTAGACTCCACCCTCTTTCTTGACCAAGAGTTTTCATTTGTCCTCATGCTGAGTTTATACGGTCCTGAGTTCTGATTGGTTGTCAGCTTCCATGTTGGTTTAATGCCTTTCACCCGCCAAACTTAAATGGATTCCAAGCAGAATTTTTCTTTCTAGTTATGATTTTTTGATATATGTGATGTTTAAATGTATTATATGGTGTATAAGATGGCGTTTGTGACCTCTACTATGTATGTGTTGTATTATGTATTCTGGTATCAGGTATGTAATACATTTTGACCTATTTAATTGTGCATATCTTATCCTATTGTCATATTATAAGCATTTTTCTCTCCTTTCTCCTTTCTTCTTTTGTCTATGAACCTTATCATTACATTACATTTTTCTGGCAGTATATATGTGTTGAATAAAATATGTATATAGTAAGATAGGCAATTTATATCCACAGCTTAACAAACTGTGTCATTATTTAGGTTAGTTATAATATTGAAACCTAGACTGCTTAAGGTGTACAAATATAAATTGCTGGCTTATTATATATCAATCTTTAATATATGTATAGTTTTGGGCTTTCCTTATTTGTATACTTAATTGTTAAAATTAATTTAAGAAGCTAAGATGAAGATAATGAAGTCATATATACGATATATTCATTAATTTCTTACCTTCTAGCTGTCTAACATTCTATAAATTTTTGTAACTCATTTCATCTCATCTTTGGTAGTATATTTTTTCAAAGGGATAGATATTTCAGGGTAAGACAAGGTATTTCATAACATATTTATTTGATAATATAATAGACTTTATTAAATTTAAACAGGAAACTCATTTACTCATACATAGAAGAAGAATAAAACTTTAAAAGAGAGAGAGAGAGAGAGAGAGAGAGAGAGAGAGAGAGAGAGAGAGAGAGAGAGAGAGAGAGAGAGAGAGAGAGAGAGAGAGAGAGAGAGAGAGAGAGAGAGAGAGAGAGAGAGAGAGAGAGAGAGAGAGAGAGAATAATAATGTGTGTGTTATGTTATTGCAATTGACAGGCCTTGTGTTACATATATAAGAGTAATTATAAGTAAAAATAATAGTGATGGTGAATAATATTAACATTATAAATATATTTTGTCTATGCCAGCACAGACTTAGAAGCAAAAACCATCATTGTAAAAAATATAATGAGAATTCTAAAGAGTGTGTGTGTGCGTGTAATTCACCACGGTCTTGCGGATCACACGATGGATTTGTGATCGCCAGCTTTTACCCTCCCGGAGAAAACTTACAGCTCATTATAGTCTGATCTATGGATATGGCTGTGACCTTTCACACCACACATCCCATCCTCTTGCTCAAGGAGGACAGTAACTGCTTGGTCATCAGTGAACCTTTGCACCTTGAGCGAGGCACAAACTCGAGCCTGCTGAATGACAAGCCGAGACGTTACCACCAAGCTACCAAGCAGTGTGTGTGTGTGTGTGTGTGTGTGTGTGTGTGTGTGTGTGTGTGTGTGTGTGTGTGTGTGTGTGTGTGTGTGTGTGTGTGTGTGATCATTCTATCCTGCGTATTATATGAAAGAAAGAATTTGTTAAGAGTGAAAGAAATAGAAGCTTTTAAGAGTGAAAGAAAGAAAATTTTTAAGAGTGAAAGGATAGAAGTTTATAAGTAGTTAATTCTCCTAATAATGAGTTTGTGTTCCCTTGTATATATATAAAAATTAGACTGCATTGGTTTGGCCATATGGAGAAAAAAGGTGAGATATGATTGCATGGATGGAGTGATTATAACATTTTGATATGGAAAAGTTAGGTTATAGTTAAGTCATAGAGCCAATAGGCAGACTAAACATGTGGGTTTAGATCCTAAGGAAGGACCTATAAGACTAGAGGACATGATTGATATAATAATTGATATATAAATTGCACATAACCAAAGCCGCTTAAATAGGTGATAGAGCTGCCTGCTGCTGAATTAAAAACTGACTTAATGAAACACAGACCTTGCCTTTGTAAAATAATGGTGATTCAATTATATGTTCAGATAATTAACTTGCCTTTCAATATAATCAACTTGCCTTTCAATATGATTAACTTGCCCTTCAAAATAATGGTGATTGAATTTAATGTTTTGATAATATACATTCATAAGAGTAAATATATTTGATCACACTCAAAAGTTTTCGAATATAATGTTTTTTGCTTCAGCTTGAAAAAATGTTGTTGCTGTATCATTAATTTAAAGGTGTTAATATTGAATAGGCAATTAAGGTTCTGTGGTAGTTAGAGCAGCTCGACATAACAATGAATTAAACATATATAGGCTGTTATTAATAGAATGATACTTTTTTAAACACATATTGTAACCTAATTGTAAATAACATAAAAAAAAAACTTGTGAATTGTGAATGATACACAAATGTTTGATAATACTTGCAGTCGAAGGGAAGGGAAGGGAAGGGAAGGGAAGGGAAGGGAAGGAAAGGGAAGGGAAGGGAAGGGAAGGGAAGGGAAGGGAAGGGAAGGGAAGGGAAGGAAAGGGAAGGGAAGGAAAGGAAAGGCAAGGAAAGGAAAGGCAAGGCAAGGCAAAGCAAGGCAAGGGAAGGCAAGGCAAGGGAAGGCAAGGCAAGGGAAGGCAAGGCAAGGCAAGGGAAGGAAAGGCAAGGGAAAGCAAGGGAAGGGAAGGACCTATTGGCAAAGAAGGAGTAAGTAAGATAAGTGATATAGACAAGCACCACTTGAGCTAATACTGTGGCTGCCCAATACACAGTACACAATACACAGTACACAATACACAGTACACAGTATACAGTACACAGTATACAGTACACAGTGTACAGGGCTGCTTGCCTTATGCTGCCCGAGTGATGCTACATGCTTAGTGAGATTGGATTAACACACTTTATACAATGATTGAGACTAACAATGAATAATACAATGATACAATGAGTAACTAATTATACATGATATAGAGAAGATAAACCATCAATATTGGATCTAATTTTTACCAGAGACATAAATCTAGAAAAATATATTAATTATGAGTGTCCCTTTGGAAGGAGTGACACTGTGGTCTTGGAAATTGAGATATTAAGTATAAGTATATGGATTGAAATGATTGATGTGAAAAGCAGTCTAGCAAAATCATAAGCTATTGAATTTATGTAAAATTTTGACTGATGTGAAAAGCAGTCTAGCAAAATTTAATGATTGAATTCCTTATGGTGAGATTTATTTATTTTTATTTTTAATTTTATTTCTATTTTTATTTTAGTGTGTGTGTTTTCCTCTCTCATTAAGCATTTCTTGGCATCACACCAGGTAGTAGTAATAGTAGAAATAATTAACACCTCATACTAACTAACTAACTAACACACTATAATTAACTAACAATCTCTTATAAATAATCAAAAAAGATAATACAATTAAGACAGAGAGCATATCAAGCAAACCTTAAAGAATAATTGAATATAAGTAAAGAAGAAAAAAGAAAAAAGTGAAAAGGTGTGAAAAACCCAACTAATAATAAAAATTCAAATTATACAAAAAATTTCACTACGATAAAATTTCAGCACAAAATCTAACATGTCTGAGGATTAATTAAGAGACAGACAAACAAACAGATAATGATATAATGATTAGAGAATATATTAAACCAATCATATTATGGAAGGAAGGAAGGAAGGATGGAAGGAATAAAGAATGAAATAATGGATAGATGAAAGGATGGAAAGGTAGGAAGAATGGAAGAATGAAAGATGGATGGAAGGAAGGAAGGATGGAAGAATGAAAGGATGTAAGGAAGGATGGAAAAAAGGAAGGATGGAAGAATAGAAGGATAGAAGGATAAAGGATAGAAGGATGGAAGAATTAACTAAAGAATTACATACCAAAAGGAGAAATACTTTAAGATCACTATGCCAGACTTGCTCCTCAATCATGAATTTGTACAGAAATCAATACTTTGCCTAAGCTTATTAACACATTCTAGAAACACATAGCACATAGCACATAGTGACATAACAGTGCTTTCATAGATGGTAAATTAGCACACATTTATAGGCTCTAGGATATGTGGGGAAGGTCAGGGAAGGTCAGGGAAGGTCATGTAAGGTCAGCTGCATTCTAGGAGGCATACGAGGAGGTTTCTTGGTGACCAGAATCGTGATGACCTAAATCATGGTGACCAATTTCATGGTGACCCGAATTTTGGTGACCTACATCTTGGTGACCTCCGTAAGGGGGTACGACAGGGATATGTGACCCGCCCCCACCTCCTCCGCCCCCCCCACCACCACCATGACCATGCGGGACACTGTAGGATGTTGCAGGAGGGACGTAGGATCCTTGGTGTGGTGCCCCATAAGATGAGGAGGGAGGAGGGCCGTAGGAGGGGGAGGGAGGGGCTCCATAGGATGGTTTAGGATGTGCTATAATAGGTTTAGGTGCTGGTGGAATATATCCTCCTCCTCCTCCTCCTCCTCCTCCTCCTCCTCCTCCTTTACCCTTTCCTCCTCCAAATCCTCCCTTACCACCTAACCCTAACCCTTTACCTAATCCTCCCCCAATACCACCCTTACCCTTACCCTTGCCCTTACCTATACCACCACCACCATGACCTCCTCCGTGACCTATGATCCCACCGTGACCTTTCCCCTTGACCCCTGATCCATGGGAGGGAGCGTGTTGGTACTGTCCTTTTCCATACTGTGCCGGGAGTTCGTAGTATATGTAGTCAGGTCCATCGTCTTCCCCCTTCCCGCCCTTCCCTCCCTTTCCTCCCTTGCTGCTGTAATCGTAGGTGACTGTGGGAGTAAGAGGAGGTGTTAGTGTGGATTATATTATATTATTTTTATTATTAGTTTAATTTGTTTGTATGCTATTAGTAATGAAGAGTTTTTTTATTCATGTGTAAGGTACTGTGGGTTATGTTTGTGTGTGTATTGGGTATGTGTGTTGTGTGTGTGTGTGTGTGTATGTGTGTGTGTTATTAACTTGTATATTAACTTATATATGTATTAGTATTGTATATATTTTTATTATCATCTTATATATTATGCATCTTCCTTATCATTTTCTTTATAACTATGTACAGTATTCATTCATCTATATTCTCTTTCTTATAACTACATACTACGTTCATTCATCTATACTTTCATCTCATTCTAGGATATACATCAAGTTTATACTCACAGAAGTCCTTGATTTGCTTCGTCGCTTCCTCCTCCCATCCCCTCACTGTGTCCTTGGCATCCTTCCATCCTTTAGCTAACTTAGTCCCAAAATCCTCGTAATCCTCATAATCATCGTGGTCGTCATAAGGAATCGCCACGGCCTGATATGTGGTGTAGTAATCTGTGTGTCCGTATGAGTGACCTTGCTGGCCGTATCCATGACCCTGACCTTGCTGGGCGTATCCATGACCTTGCTGAGCGTAGGGCTGGTGGTGTACAGGAGGGTAGGAGTGTGAAGGAGCATAGGATCCCACTGGTGCTGCGTAGGAGTAGGTCGGCTCTTGGTAGGAGTCGTCAACGTTGTAGTCGATGTAGTCGCTTACTGTAGGGTGTGAGGTTAGGTTAGGTTGGAAAATGTGAAGGGAGAATGAATAGAAATAAATAGAAAATAAAGAGAAGGATTAAATAAAGATTGAGATAAGATGAACATAAAATTAAACAATAAACTACATAGAAATATAAAGCAGAAGAATAATAGATAAAAATCATACATACCAAACTAATAACAATAACAATAATAACAATAATAACACACAAAAACACCACATACCAAACTTGCTAATCTTCTTCCCGGCATCTTCAATCATCCTATTGAACTGCTTGAACGGTCCTCCTTTCCCCTTTCCCTTGCCTTGTCCTCCTCCTCCTCCTACAGGCTGAAGAACCGGAACATACTGCGTCTTATAACCCGTACTGTGGTATACAAGAGTATCTGGATGAGGGTAACTACCACCACCACCACTACCATAACCACCACCACCGCCACCTCCGTGACCTCCCTCGTGACCTCCCACAAGTCCAAGGTCATGCTGAGGTCCTCCATAGACTGGGGGATGCGCTACGTTCCCCCCGAAGGAGTCATAGCCGTCTTGCCCTGTGAAGTGATGGAGTTGGGGACCTTGAGGAGCTTTGTCTGCTTGTACGACTCCTAGTACCACAGCTGTAATCACCATCGCTGCTGCTGCTCCTTCCATCTGTTGTAAGGAAAGGAAATTGTAGTGTGTGATTTTAACTTTTTGTGTGACTATATTTATGTCTAATTAGTTCTAGGGGGAAGGAACTTGTAGTGTGTGTTTAACTGTTTGTGTGACTATATTTATGTGTATTCAGTTTTATGATTATCATAGTTATGTATGTTTTATTCTGGTTTGAATGTATTTAGAGGCTAAGAAGTATTAGGTTTACAGGTTAATATTTTAGTAGTGTCTCCAGTTAATTATAAACATCTTTTTTTTTTACCTTAAGAAGTAAGAGTCAAATCCAAAGCACGTTTCTATTCTGTATTACACAAATAGACTAAATAAAGTATAAATTATCATTATCATTATTATCATTATTAACTCACTCTTAACACCTTGCAATCAATTAGTACTTTTAATCCTAACTCAATTATCATGAATTTCTTCCTAATAGAATGGGGTTAGAATTTCCATCCATCCCTTCCCTTCATCTTATCTTTAAACATTATCTTATTATTATTCTGAATGGGATAAAATAATTGAGTGACCTCCTCCTCCTCCTCCTCCTTTTGCTCCTCCTCCTCCTCCTCCTCTTTCCTCCTCCTCCTCCTTTTATAATTAGAATGCAGAATGTGATTAGAGATTATAGAAGGAACTGAGGGAGGGACGGAGGTGAGAAGAGGTGAATTAAGGGTGTGAGGTAGAGGAGTGAGGAGAATAATAAGGAGGAGGAGGAGGAGGAGAAAGGGAGAAAGGATAACTGAAGTCTATTAGTATGCCGTTCTTACTCGGAAACGTTTATAAGCACTGCAGCCAAGAGAGAGAGAGAGAGAGAGAGAGAGAGAGAGAGAGAGAGAGAGAGAGAATGGGAGAGAGAATGGGAAACTAATAGAAGTAGACGTGTAGGTAGGAAGGTTGGTAGGTAGGAAGGTAGATAGGTAGGTAAGTAGGTAAGTAGGTAGGTAGGTAGGTAGATAAGAAGGAAGGAAGATAGGTAGGTAGGTAGGTAGGTAGGTAGGTAGGTAGGTAGGTAGGTAGGTAGGTAGGTAGGTAGTGCATCAGTATGTGTGTCAGGCTGGGGGCATTGACCTAAATCTCTTCCTAGTGTAAAGTATAGGTCGGGCGTTCATACCTTACCTAGCGCTAACCTAACTAAACTAAAAAAATAAAATACAGCCCCGTGACATATACTAACATTAATTAACCTATAGTGTATATTTATAAGGTTCTAATGTGCTCTAGTTTAGGTTAGAGAGGTTGGTATATGTTTGGTAGAGCGGAAGAGACAGCCATGAGACAGCCGGTTCAAAAGCTGGGTCAGTTGAGGAGAGCAAGAACTTGTTTGGGTAACTTTCGAGACCAGTTATCGTTATACATA
>JAXIVD010003430.1:40000-42500 GCA_036785275.1 Cancer borealis
AAACAGAAGAAATATACACACACAAGAAACATACACACACACACACACACACACACACATACATATACTCACACATACATATATAAACAATAAAAAATAAATATATAAACACAAACATATAACAATTGCAAAGAAAAAAACTGACATATTCTTACAGAGACAAACAGAAGAAAGACGGAAGGAGGAGAGATGAAAAAAAAACTATTACTATATAAAGAATGAGAACAAGAGTAAAGAAAGAACATGATTTAGCATAAAAGAATAACTGTAATGTACTGTATAAATAGATATATAAATGTAAATATAGACTTAACCGAATAACGGGAAAGTATTTAACTGCATTAGAACCACACTGACTATACTACGAAAAAATTGAAAGAGGGAGGGGAAAGGAAAGAGGTTGTTTAATAATTAACCCGTTACACACACACACACACACACACACACACACACACACACACACACACACACACACACACACACACACACACAGACACACACACACACACACACACACACACACCCTTACCTTTAAAATCATGATCACAAGACTGTTGGATTCCGTAGTAATAGTAATAGGTGAGAATCAACACACCTAACTATACGCAATCTCCTCACACTGTTTGAACCCGGGAGAAAGAACGCGAGAGGGAGAGTAAGAAAGAGAGAGGGGGATAGAGAGAGAGCTCCTGATGTGTAGGTGTTCTCTCTCCAGCCGCTCAACACTCACTAACAGACTAACCTCATCTTACTCCTCGTCGTTACATTGAGGAAAGTGAGAGTCCAGTGGTCAGAGAGAGAGAAAGAGAGGGAGGGAGAATGGGGGAAGGGGTATAGGAGGAAGGATTTGAGGCAAAGTGAAAATAAAATGTGGGGGGGTTTTGAACAAGAGAGAGAGAGAGAGAGAGAGAGAGAGAGAGAGAGAGAGAGAGAGAGAGAGAGAGAGAGAGAGAGAGAGAGAGAGAGAGAGAGAGAGAGAGAGAGAGAGAGAGAGAGAGAGAGAGAGAGAGAGAGAGAGAGAGAGAGAGAGAGAGAGAGAGAGATGGTGGCACGATATATTTTTTTTTGAGGAAATGAAAGAAGCACAGAGGAGGAGGAGGAGGAGGAAAAAAAGAAGACAGTTTTTTATATATCATTGTAAAGTCTGTCTGTTTTTTCTTACCCTCTCTTAGACATTGAGCTTTGACTGTCTGTCTGTCTGTCTGTCAATTGTCTGTCTGTCTGAGCAAACAAATAGTAATTGTAGTTTAATATTAAAAAGGTGAATACATTTTATTATTATTATCATTATTGTTGTTATTATTATTGTAGTATTTATCATCAAAGAGAGAGTAAGAGAAGGAGGAGGCAAGAGGAGGAAGAGGAGGAGGAGGAGGAGGAGGAGGAGGAGGAGGAGGAGGAGGAGGAGGAGAGGAGGAGGAGGAAGAGGAGGAGGAGGAGGAGCAGGAGGAGGGCAGGTCAAGTTCAGGTTAGAGAGAGAGGGAGAGAGGGAGAGAGAAAGAGAGAAAGAAAGAAAAAAGAAAAAAAGAGAGAGAGAGAGAGAGAGAGAGAGAGAGAGAGAGAGAGAGAGAGAGAGAGAGAGAGAGAGAGAGAGAGAGAGGAGAGGAGAGAGAGAGAGAGGAGAGAAGAGAGAGAGAGAGAGAGAGAGAAGAGAGAGAGAGAGAGAGAGAGAGAGAGAGGAGAGAGAGAGAGAGAGAGAGAGAGAGAGAGAGAGAGAGAGAGAAGAGAGAGAGAGAGAGAGAGAGAGAGAGAGAGAGAGAGAGAGAGAGAGAAGAGAGAGAGTCATGAGATGTAAATAAATAACGCACACACACACACACACACACACACACACACACACACACACACACACACAAACAAACAAACAAACAGTACCTAAAAATTTGGCACCATGCCAAGTAATGCGGATGGCAGGTCACTCTAATCTCTCTCTCTCTCTCTCTCTCTCTCTCTCTCTCTCTCTCTCTCTCTCTCTCTCTCTCTCTCTCTCTCTGGTCCTTCCCTTCTCTACATCCTTGTTTTCTCTCTTTCTCTCCATACTTTTCTTCCTCCTTTCCTTTCCTCTCCTCCTCTTCCTCTCCCTCCGCCCTAGGAACCCGCCTACCCAAGGATCTTTGAATGTAGGACACTCGTAGAATGTACAAAGGAGAGAGAAACACAGACACACAGACATATAGACAGATAGATAGCGAGTCAAAGGAGATTTTAAACAGACAAACAGATAGACAGACATATGTATACACAGACAGACATATAGATAGATAGATACATAGATAGACAGACATATATATATATATATATATATATATATATATATATATATATATATATATATGTATATATATATATATATATATATATATATATATATATATATATATATATATATATATATATATATATAGATAGATAGATAGATAGATAGATAGATAGATAGGTAGAAGGATAGATATAATATAAGTAAATTGATAGATAGATAAATTTAGTGTATGATAGACAT
>JAXIVD010003431.1:0-5000 GCA_036785275.1 Cancer borealis
ATATATATATATATATATATATATATATATATATATATATATATATATATATATATATATATATATATATATATATATATATATATATATATATATATATATATATATATATATATATATATATATATATATATATATATATATATATATATATATATATATATATATATACATATATATATATATATATATATATATATATATATATATATATATATATATATATATATATATATATATATATATATATATATATATATATATTGTTGCCGGCCCCGCCCGTCACCATAACAGACGAGGAGTAATCCCGTCTTAGTGTTAATTAATTACGACTCATATAACGCACTGTACGGAGTCCCCTCGCGGGAGGCTAGTTTGCAGGGTGTTAGTTGAGTCGAGAGGAGATATTGTTCAACCAGAAGTGGGTGGAAAGACACCTTGTGGGCGGTATTCTGGTTGGAGCGATAGCTCCTTGTCTAGGCACTGTAATCTCGTGCTCACTGTAAGTCTCTTTAGAATGTAAGGAGGAGAAGGTGGTTACATAAGGGAGATTCCTTGTTCTTTGGAGGGTTAAAAGAACTGGCGACTTCTTAACGTTAACAGGGTAGCTGTAGGTGCTGTGTTTGGGGGGCTAAGAGTGCATAGCTTCCTTAACCAGGCACTTCTTGTTTAAAGCCTATTGTCCAGCCACCGGCGTGTGGCCCTCGGAGTGACTAGTCCTACGGGATAGTCGACTTTCCTTGTCCTTTGGTGGGTTAAAAGGACGTATAAACATCAGCACTACAGTTCGTACACGCCCGTAACGTGGTTGTGACTGGGTTGTTCATAAGTGGACACCCGGCACTAGGGCATAAGAACCGTGTCCGTCACGGTGTGACCGTAACAAAATTGGCGACCTCGCCAGGATTCTAAAGGATAACAGTGAGTCGAAAAACAGTGTTAGTGTGTTGTTAGTGTGAGCCCACACACACTGTGACAATGGAAGATCAACGTAATGTAATTTCTCCCCTTGAGGAGGGCTCGACCCGAGCCAGTCCTGTACGTGGTGTTAGTGAACAGCCATGCCTAGGTGAAGAAAGGCCTGTTGGTCCTGTTAGTGAGCATAGTACTACAGGACGATTGTATTTTGCTCAGGAAGTGCCTGAACAGCCCCTGCAGCATACAACGAGCCGTGTGGGTTCTTTTGAGAACGTAATGGACTCAAGGAGAATGAGCCCAGCTGCCGGTGTTGCTGACTGTCTCCAGTCAGTCGGAATGGCGGAGGAATGGAGATTCCAATTAGAAATGAGGAGGTTGGAGTTAGAAGCCGAAGAGAGGAGAGAGGCTAGAAGGTTGGAAGTTGAAGAGAGGAATGAAGCAAGAAGATTAGATCTAGAAGTTAGAAGGTTGGAGGTAGAGAAACATAGAGAATTTTAATGGGAAAGATCTAGACTTGGGGCCAATTCAACTTATAAGGGAGGAGAAGGAGAGAACTCAGTTGAGCGCCAGATGGTAAGGAGTCTGCAGCTCATTCCTGACTTTGACGAGCAGAGGGTTGCAGAATGGTTTAGAAGGTTTGAGAAGAAGGCGGCTGAGTTTGGTTGGCCAGAAGGAAGATGGGTAGGTCTCGTGGCTAATAAGCTAAAAGGCAGGGCATTGGAGGCATACGACAATATGTCGGTGGAAGATTTAGAAAGTTACGAGGATTTTAAGGCTGACATCTTGCGGGCTTACGAGCTGCGGCCCGAAGCCTATCGCCTAAGGTTCCGAGGTGGGAAGAAGAGACCCGGAGATTCTTACCTCGAGTGTGCCCGCCATTTAGAGCAGGCATTTAAGAGATGGATCATGAGTGAGGGAGTGGATACTCTCCGCGACCTGGAGGATTTGATGGTCATGGAGCAGTTCATTAATGCTGCTGATAAGGAACTGGTGCCTCTCCTCAGGGAGAAGCGTTTTAAGACGCTGAAGGAGGCTGCCACCTGGGCTGACGACCATGTGTTAGCCCATCGCTCGGAGCCTCGTGCTGGAGGTGGATTCAAAGAGGGAGGACCACGAGGGCCAGGGGGCGGTGGTAGTGCTGGTTCTGGTGCTCCACGTTCCCCTCCCCGAAGTCACGGCTTTGGCAATAAGAGCGGGTTCGTTAAGTCTCAATCCCCCGCTGCCCCTTCAGGGCCAAAAGGAGGGTCAGGAGGAAAGATGACCTTTAGTACTCCAAAGTACGATAACCAACCTACGTGCTGTAACTGCCATGCCAAGGGGCATTTTCGATCTCAATGTCCCAAACTTGTGACAGCGGGCCCCTCCAAGACATCCCAGAAACCAGTTGCCTTGCTGGTGTGGCCTGACCAGGGTCGTGAGGAGAGGCTGCTCGTTCCTAATGTTCCTGAAGGGAAGAAGGCTTTTCATGGGCCTGTGTTGGATTGTGAGGAGGAGGTTCAGGAGTCTTCACTTGTTCCCCCCCCTGTTGTTGCTTCTGTGACTCCAGCTGACTCGGAGCTGGACTGGTGTCGCCCATTTCTGTGTGGGGGCACTGTCGAAATTGACGGGAACGAGTATCCTGTCACTGTCTTGCGAGACACTGGCGCACAACAGTCTGTGTGCCGAAATGTCACCGGGACTAAGGGGACTTCTTCAAAGGCAGTGTTGTGTAGGGGCCTCAACGCTGTCGAGAAGTTTGTGACGGCTGAGATGAAGCTGTCGTGTCCACTGATCACCACTTCGGCTCAAGTGGCAGTGGCGGAACAACTGCCTGTGGCAGGTGTTGATTTCCTGCTAGGGAATGACCTAGCAGGAGGGAGAGTTTGGGTGCCCACCCCTACGGGAGGTGAGGCTTCTGAGGTGTCGGGGCATAGTGTGCCCGACCCTGTTGCTGTTGTCACCCGGTCGCAGACCAAGAGGGTGATGCAGGCTGTTGCTCCTGGGGCCGACTGCGACAGAGCAGGGCTACCAGAAGAGGAGAACAGTGGTGAGGAAGAAGCTGCCGCTCCTGGGGCCGACTGCAAGGAGGCAGGGTCACCGGTGTTGGAGGGCAGTGAGGAGGAAGTTGTTGGGGTTGTCACCCGGTCTCAGGCTAGACGGGTGGACCCGGCTGCTACTCTAGGGGCTGACTGCGACATAGCAGGGTCACCGTCAAACGAGAGCAGTGTTTATCAACTGGATGAGCCAGAGCCGGGCTCTCCAGTGAGTCAAGGTGTGGGGGCTGACTGCCGCAGTGCAGAGCCACCCGTAGAAGCACCTGACTCGGCAGAGGTTGTCGCCGAAGGTGAGGAAGGAGTGTTGAGGACAGAGGAGTCATGTGTTGGCATTCCTCACTCTGCGGGGCACCTCGGAGGAAGCACCCAAGCGGTGATGTTTCTTGGTTGTGAGGCTGTGTGGTACTCAGTCCGGGCCCCAGCCTGGTGTGTCAGACGGTTTGTTGGGGGTCACCTCCGAGGGAGGGGAGACTTCCAACTCTGCGGGGGAGTTGGAGACTCCCACCCCTGCGGAGTGTACCGGAGACAGGGAACATGCTGTTCCCCTGTCTGGTGACTGTTTGACGGGTGAGGCCCACCTGGAGGGTCCACCCATTTTGGCCGATGAGGAAGTGGTGGATGAGTCCACACCACGCCTCAGGCCCCGGGACAGAACCAGGGAAGTGTCGGTACCGCCCCTGCCGACAGATCCTGTGGTCCCGTCCAACCTTACTTGTATTGAGCCGGCGTTGCTCATCAAGGGACAGAAAGGGGACCCAGAATTGGCCTCTTGTTTTGCTAAGGTGGGAAAGGAGATAAGGGGAATAGAGGAGTTCCTGCTGCAGAAGGGGGTGTTACACCGCAGGTCGAGGGAGAGTGATGGGAGTGATGTTCTACAGGTAATAGTGCCCCAGGATTTGAGGGAGGCCCTGGTGCTGTTAGCACACGAGGGACCTATGGCTGGACACATGGGTGTCCACAAAACTCTCGCCCGACTGCGGGGCAATTTCTGGTGGCCTGGTATGACCAGAGAGATTACTGAGTTGCTGAGGAGTTGTCACACCTGTCAGATGGTGGGTAAACCCAACTCGACTCCCCCTGTTGCACCCCTGTATCCTATTCCCGCTGTGGATCCTTCTTCCACCAGGATCCTGAATCAGTTGGTGTTTGGGCACCGAGTGCGCGGTCCTTTGGACTTGGTGAGGAAAGCCTGGTGTGTTCCCCACTCGGATCGCCGAGAGTCATTCCTGAAGAACGGGTTAAGTACTCGGGAAGGACTGGTGAAGGCGCTGGAAGTGGCTCCGCGCCATCTTGGAGCCGCGCCAAAGAAGAAGAGAAAATACTATGACCAGAAGGTCAAGTATGGTACCTTTGCACCAGGGCAGGAGACTACCAAGGTTCTGGGCTCGGAACAGGTGGTTCCCGCAGAGCACTGGGGGCAGTGCGGTGTGCTGCTTGGGGAGAGGTTGCAGCATCTGGGAGGAGTGCAGAAGAAGAAGATTCACTGTCAGAGTGAAGTGGCTACCACCGTGGTGAAGCCCAGGGATAAGCGTGAAAGTCCTGTTCAGTTCGACTGGGGCTCTGACCAAGACCAGATTGAAGAGCAGCTGAACGCCACCCCAAAGGAACACTCTGACACTTCTGCCGAAATACCAGAGCAGGCCCCCAAGGTAGATGCGAACCCCGCGGGAGAAGAAGAAGTACATCCTAGGTGCAAGAAGTTTTGGCTTCCTCTTGACTTCCTGTCTATGAAGTCCACTGGCCGTGGGAGAGGACGTGGCCGTGGGACAGGTGTACTTGGTGAGAGTACGAGTGGCAGGTTTTTTTCACGGACCGTGCCGGGGAGATGGCCTGTTTCATGGCCGAGAAGGCAGAGTAGATGGTGGCCGACTGCTTGTTGCGGGCCAGGGAGTCACTGTACTTGGTGAGAGTACGAGTGGCAGGTTTTTTTCACGGACCGTGCCGGGGAGATGGCCTGTTTCATGGCCGAGAAGGCAGAGTAGATGGTGGCCG
Source organism: Cancer borealis (assembly GCA_036785275.1). NCBI lineage: Eukaryota > Metazoa > Arthropoda > Malacostraca > Decapoda > Cancridae > Cancer > Cancer borealis. The sequence goes on from JAXIVD010003431.1 coordinate 4,944, forward strand.
ACTGCTTGTTGCGGGCCAGGGAGTCACTCTTGCTGCTTAAAAATTTTGGAAGTCTGT
>JAXIVD010003431.1:10000-23365 GCA_036785275.1 Cancer borealis
TGTGTGCGCGCGTGCGTGCATGCGTGCGTGCGTGCGTGCGTGCGTGCGTGCGTGCGTCCACTTCCACGCCAAGTATGGAGATGGAGGCCTGCAGGGGCAGCACCTTCCCGTCCAGTGAGATGGTAGGGATGAGAGTGCCAGGAGGAAGGTGTCGTCGGGAGACCAGCATCACCTGTGTCTTCTCTGGAGCAAGCTCTACTTGCCATCGGCGCCTACATGAGACGATGGTTTGTAGAACATTATTGATGTGTGCGATGGTTTCTCGGTGGTCACTGCTGTCACAGGGGAATGTCAGGGTGTGTGTGTGTGTGTGTGTGTGTGTGTGTGTGTGTGTGTGTGTGTGTGTGTGTGTGTGTGTGCGCGCGCGCGCGCGTGCGTGCGTGCGTGCGTGCGTGCGTGCGTGCGTGCGTGCGTGGGTGGGTGGGTGGGTGAGTGGGTTGTGTGTGTGTGTGTGTGTGTGTGTGTGTGTGTTGTGTGTGTGTGTGTGTGTGTGTGTGTGTGTGTGTGTGTGTCTGTGTGTGTGTGTGTGTGTGTGTGTGTGTGTGTGTGTGTGTGTGTGAGAAGGGAGATCTTGTTTGGGGTTATTTTATGAAGAACCTAAGTTCTGTACCATGTCACTTACTCTCATTTATTTTTTTCTAGATGAAGAGGTAAATGAGTGTTTCTTTCTTTTTTGTGTTTTATTATATAAAATAAGCTCTCCCACCTCTCACAACACAAAATGTTAATCAGACGTGCACGTAATCTATCACACAATCACTCTACTCACTCGATTCTGCTGTAGGCTTGGACCTGCTTCCCTCTTGTACAAAGAGGACGGGATTTACGTCATGTTAGTATTGTATTCTCTTTCTCACTGTCTGGCTAATGACAAGTTATGTTCCACTGAACCTAAGAATCATTACGTCACTGTTCAAGCTATGACGTTACCGGTAGTACTTGATCAATCCGAGCACTCAATACTAGTGACGTACTCTATCTGTCACCAATAGGGTTTTAGCTATAATGAGCTGAACTATGCATACTCTCTTATCCGTGTTTACGAACCCAGATGATTAACAACTTGTGTTTACGACTTTCCTCATCGAGACTGCTTACACAACTTCCTTTCTTCTCTACCGTTATTCACACTTATTCATGGATCATTCATCTTATTCACTTAACCTCATTCACAATCTTAGGCCTAAATAAATTATCTTAAAACGTCTATTACAGGGCTCGGTCAGCTACTTCTTGTTGTCCTCAACAAGCAGGTTAATGTTCCAATACATACTAAGGACTGCCTATATGGTCTTAATATCCTATATTTAACATTTTGTTTACAATCTTAAACATAAAATACTAACTCACTAACTACACATTTACATAATGGTTATACAATACAATTTAATTGTTTCTTTCACTGTTACTGTTGTTTCAGAGTTCTCTATTAACGTTTATTACAGGGTTACGGCATTGCAGATACATGTTTTACTATTCTTTGTGTGTTCATTTTCCTATACACATAATACATAGTTCCAATTCCTATAGCTGTGAATAATAACATTGGTATGATCATTAAAATATATCCTTTCCAGCCTAATTCCTTTTCTATCACATTTACACTTGCTTTTCTTTTCACAATCTTATTGATTTTCAGAGGTGAGAAGACTTGGGTAACGTTACAGCTATATCTATCAATAACATTTCTTTTTCCAACGTGACAGTTTTCTTCCTATCAGTAATTGTTGTTAACTTATCCGAATGTAATTCACATTGATCAGGTATCTTATATAGTCCTACTATGGAAACTACTCTCGGATGGAAATTAGGGCATAATACTGACACAGTAGTCCTATTCGGAAAATAAAGATAATGAGCATGGTGAACATTTTCATGATGAATTCTGGTCTCATGTCAGGGAATTGACAGTGTTTGAAAATTGTTATATTCTTTACTAATGATGCTGGACAAAAATTTATTAAGGCTTCATTCAATGTGAATAACTTAGATGGACACAGATAAAGATCAAGATTTGTTCGTTTACATAGTTGAAGATCATCATTAGTTATCTTGCTTTCTTTTAAGTTATCTACTGACAAAATATAATTTTGTGGATCAACCATTTTGGTATCAGCAGATAGAATAGAACCATTTAGATTAATTGGAAATCGGATAAATTTGTAAACATGGTGAGTTAACTCTGAAGAAAATGGGATGTCTATTATTACCGACGAACCGTTCAGGTAAGATGTTAAAAGTGGGTAATACATAGCTATATTACTAATTTCGAAGAATGGTTGAAAGTTCCACTCAGTTTTGGGTGTGGTTACTATTTCAATTAAGCGTTTTATAGATAACAAGGTGGATGAGACTGATCCCGTATTTGCCATAACTAAGTCTTTTATTAGTTGTTTCATTTCATTTCCTAACTCAATTGTTTTTACGTGAGTTTGATCAAGGAGCATGAAAATGTTCAACGAGGCTCTTACATTTGAGGTTTCACTATTTAGCTGTTCTAACTCGTTAACAATATCTGTTAGGCTTTCTTGTATATCATTAGTAGTGTCCTGCAATGTATCTAGTTTTTCCAGTTCGTGTTGTAGAGTGTTAACATCATTTATCAAATCTGCGTGTAATCCTAAGTTTGCAATTCCTAATCCTGCCAATGCTCCAAAAGCTGTCATAATAGCTATAGCTCTTTTTCCTCTTTTCTGAAGGAAGTAACTTTGTAAGATGTCCACCTTTGCAGCTATTACTGACATTTCTATTATATTCTAATGTTGTCATTTTCTTGTAGTTTATCAGCTATCCTTTCCAAACCCTAGTTTTTGACTCTAAGATTATCTCGTACATAGGTTACATTATAAAAATGTAGAGCAATCCTCACTGACTGATCTACAATTATCATATTTCTAATTTTCTTCACTAAGACACCGGGCCACACAGGGTCCCATGCAGCTATCACGGTAGCTAAAAGTAGACATGCCAACAGCTCTATTGTTATCTGTAAAATGTGTTACAATCAACTCCTAATTCTGCTGAGATCTGGTTTACATAGTCATAAAATTCCTTTTCTAATTCCTGTTCATTTATACAACATATTTTCGTTACTTTGTCTGTCATATCTTTTATGGCATGCACCTCTTTATAACTTCGTAATTTCTTTCTGTACTCATTATTATCTGCATGTTCACTCTCAGCTATATTTTCCCTATTGGTATCCATATTTTCTAAGGATCCAGAAGCTTGATTTTGCTCATCTGATTCTCTAATACATATTAGGTCCTTTTCAATTATAGCAGCTTTCTTTAAATCATTACAATGTCTAATAGTTACCTCGCCAGTTTTCATATTTTGTACATTGAATTTATTTCCAGTGTCTACTGCAATTACTTTATGTGGTCCTGAGAATTTCTTAGATAGCTTGGAGCTTCCAATGAGAGGGACGTGTAATTTGGCCATTACTATATCGCCTATTTGTAAATTCACTTCTCTAGCCGTTTTGTGTTGTTGCTTCCTCATTTGACTTGCGTAGGTACCCATGTGTTCTCTAACTTTCTGGTGTATTTGTTGGAATTTGTTTATTCTATTTTTAATGTCATATTCATCATAAACTTGACCAGGTGTTGTATCTAATAATTCGTAGAGTAGTATTTTATCTTCACCATATATAATGTAATGTGATGTCTCACCAGTAGCTGAATATATTTGTGCATTTAGAGCACATTTCACGTAAGGAATCCACGCGTCCCAAGTTATATTGTGTAGATTAATTAATGATGGTAATCAATTAATTATCTTTCTATTTATTCTTTCCACTCCATTTGCCTTGGGCCTGTAAAACTGGACATTTATCTTATTTATATTGAAGAGTTTACATAGTTATGTTAATATTTGATTATTATATTCAGTACCATTGTTTGAAATAATGGTATGTGGGATGATAAAATTGCAAAAAATTTCCTCTGTGACGGCACTTGCTACGTTTTCAGCAGATTTGTTTGGAATGGGCCATAAAATACAATATCGGGAAAGATAGTCTATGGCGACCAATAAATATTTGTAACCTGATTCTGAGAGTGGCAATTCAAAGTTTTCCAAGTGTACACGCTACCAAGGACGATTTGGTATGGGATAAGCAACAATGGGAGCTGGACTCCCTGTATTTCCTTTTGTTTCAGAACATGACAAACAATTTGAAACATATTCAAATATATCTTTTCGCATCGTTGGCCAGAAATATTTCTACTTTGCCTGTTTGTAACACTTATATTTTCCAGGGTGTGAACTGGTGGATACGTCATGAATGAATTTTAAAATTGTCGGTACCAGCAACTCAGGGATTACTAGTTGTCTCACTTTTCCTCTAGATGTGTCTACATCTCTAGATGTGTCTACATCTTAACTTTGGTTGTGGGCGTACGTTTGGTTCCCTTAAATGTGCAATTAAGTTACTCCAAGTAACGTCCTTCTGTTCCTCTATGACTGCAACATTTTCCAAACTGACCAGTTCCTCTATGATGCAAATTGCTGTATTTACTTCTCGATCTGAAAAAATATTCCTGAACAAAGCGTCCGCGGCAGTGTTTTTCTTACCAGGAATGTACTCAAAAGTCACTTCATACTGTTGCAAGGTTGTGAACCATCTAGCTATTTGTCCACGAAGATTTTTGTGCTTAAACAAGTTCTGTATGGCGGTATGATCTGTCCAGACACGAATCTTGTATCCTAAGATTATGTCTCGAAATTTCTCTAAGCAATAGATAACCGAGAGCGTCTCGCGCTCCGTCACGCTGTAGTTGCGTTCTGCGGAAGTACATAGTCTAGAAGCATAAGCTATGGGTTGTGGTCTACCATTTCTCTCCTGCATAAGGATACCTCCTAATCCAACATCTGAGGCGTTAGTTTAAAGGATAAACTCTTGTTTGTAGTCTGGAAAAAATAATACTGGTGAACTTGTAAGTTTCTCTTTCAAGGTCTCAAATACCTTCTGTTGCGGGGGTCCCCAACAAAACTTGGAATCTTTCTTAAGTAGCGAACTTAGAGGATGTGCTATATCCGCATAACCGCAGGAGGCGGTGTTCTAGTGGCTAGCGGTCGGGCATAGCAGCTCAAGGTCCCGCGTTCGAGCCTCGGTACGGGCTGGCCACTTTTCTACGTTACTACCGCTGAGTGGCCTAAGATCACCCACATGCTGCCATAACACCATCCTCGCCGAGACTGCAACGTTATATGCGCGAGGAGCTTCCGCTGGCAGCATGAGCCTATCAAGAAGAAGAAATAAGACGTCACTTTAAAAATCTAACCCGCGCTACTAACGGGCGGAGGCCAACCATCTAAGATCTCCTTGAAGCCTACCGGCGCCATGGGAAAAAAAAAAAAAAAAAAAAAAAAAAAAAAAAAAAAAAAATATATATATATATATATATATATATATATATATATATATATATATATATATATATATATATATATATATATATATATATATATATATATATATATATACTGCCGATTATATCCTGTGAGACCCAGGAAATTCCTAACCTTGTCTGCTGATGTAGGAATAGGGAACGTATTTACGCATCTACCTTGGATTGCACTGTCTGTAATCCGTGTTGATCTATTTGATGTCCTAAAAAAATAACCTTATCCTGCAAAAATCAACATTTTTCTGGGCGTACTTTCAATTCTGTTTCTCGCAATCTAGAGAAGATGAAGAATGTATCTCTAAGATTAGTCTTGAAACAGAATGTGTGATCCTTGGTGATATAAATATCTGTGTACGTAAGAAATTAGGATGTATGTACAAGCGGTATATGAATATTTTAAATGTATATGGCATGTCACAATTAGTTGATGAGGTAACCAGGGAAACCACCACAACGGCTTCAACATTAGACCACATTATTAGTAGTAGAAAAGATAAGATTAGTCAGGTTGGGATATTACCAATAGGAGTTTGTGATCATTATGTAACATATTGCACTAGAAAAGTAGTTAGAGAAAGTCTGAATACTCATAACACCATTAGGATTAGATCAATGAAGAAATATAGTGCAATGTTATTTAATCAAAAATTGGCCTGTCTGGACTGGAGTAGTATTTATAATTCTGAAACTGTCGATGAAGCCTGGATCAATTTTAAAGGTTTATTACAAGTTGTGCTGGATTTAGTTGCTCCACTAAAGGAAATTAGAATAAAACAAAGAACAGAGCCATGGATAGATTCTGACTTACTTGAAGGCATTAGGAAAAGAGAAGAACTGCTTTTAAAAAGCAAAAGAGATAAAGGCAATGATGATAAGTATAAAAAGTTTTGTGAAGTCAGAAATAAAATTCAAATAAAAATAAAAATGGCCAAATCTGATTACATTTCAAATAAAATTCAGGAAAATAAAGGCAATTCTAAAATACTATGGCAACAATTAAAACAGCTGGGTTGCTCAAAGGATTCAAAAGAGAAAACCAAAATTGTTCTGAAGAGTGACGAGCGCCTATATTTTGATAAAAAAACTGTAGCTAATAAGCTTAATCATTTCTTTACAACCGTTGCCTCAAAATTAGTCAGTAAACTACCATCACCTCCCATGATTTTCAACATAACCTCGGCCATTTTTAAGAACTTTTATAGATTGAAGGGGGTGAAGGAAAACTCTTTTTGTCTTAAAGAAGTCAGTGAGGATTATATACTTAGGCTAATAAATAACTTAGGAGCCAACAAGAGTACAGGATTAGATGGTATACCAACTAGATTTATAAAGGATGGAGCTCTTATTCTAAAGGGACCCATAACACACATAATTAATTTATCAATTCGAACTAATGAAGTCCCAGCAGGTCACAAAGAAGCAAGAGTTAGACCACTACATAAAAAGAATAGTAGGCTTGATGTGGGGAACTACAGACCAGTTAGCATTTTAAATATAATCTCTAAATTATTAGAAAAGACTGCCCATGATCAGCTATCCAACTATTTGACGAATAACAAACTTCTCTATAAGTTCCAGTCAGGTTTCAGGGAGAGCCACTCGACTGACACGGGTCTCGTTTGCTTATCTGATTTACTAAAAATAAATATATCTAAAGGAAAATATACAGGATTATTGCTGTTAGATCTACAGAAAGCTTTCGATACAGTCGACCATATGATTTTGTGCGAAAAACTAAAAGCAATGGGAGTTGGGTCTGTTGAGTGGTTTTACTCGTACCTGACTGGAAGAAAACAAATGGTTGATATAAATGGACATGTTTCAGACCCTTGCGATATAAGTTATGGTGTACCCCAAGGCAGTATTCTAGGTCCACTACTATTCTTGTGTTATATTAATGATATGTCCACCAGTGTCTCTTGTCAACTACTGCTTTACGCCGACGATAGCATTTTAATTGTATCACATGAAGATGCTCAAGTGGTCTCAGCAGAACTAGGCAAGGAACTAGAGTCATGCAATAAATGGACGATTGACAACAAATTGTCTTTACACCTAGGAAAAAACTGAAGCCATGATAGTAGGTTCCAAAAATAAACTCAAGAGAATAAATGACTTCACAATTGAATGTAATAATCAAACAATAAAAGGAGTAAAGTCAGTTAAATATCTAGGAGTACATTTAGATCAACATGCCTCTGGAGAGGTAACTTGTCAAGTGATAATCAAGAAAATAAATACTAAGTTAAAGTTTCTATATAGACAAGCTAAATATTTAAATCAAGACATTAAGAAAACACTTTGTTCAGCCTTAATACAACCACATTTTGATTATGCTTGCTCATCATGGTTCTCGGGTATTAATAAACAATCCAAAAAGCGACTCCAAATTGCCCAAAACAAGAATATTAGATTTATCCTTGGCCTAGATCAAAGATCACATATTGGAATAACAGAGCTAGAGAAAGTAAATATGCTAAATGTAGAAGATAGAGTAAAACAAATAAAATTGAAGCATGTCCATAATATATTTAACAATGTGGGTCCCTCATACCTTTCTGATAACTTTAAAAGAATGAATGAACGCTCAATTCAGACTAGGCAAAGCGAATTTAATTACTTTGTACCTAGAGTTCAAGGAATAGCAATCCACTCCTTCTTTTATACATCCATTAAGGAATGGAATTCACTACCCAACAGTATAAAATGTTTAGAATCAAAACCAAGGTTCAAAACAGCCGTGATGAAACATCTAAGGGAACAAGAAGTAAATGTAGAAATAAATGATTTTATATTCAATTGATTCATAGTTTTATGTAAATATTATCTATATAATTCATGTGCAATTGTAATTTTAAGTCTGAATATGTGTGATTTTTATATGTATATGTAGGTGCAACTTTTGCTTTATATGTTAATATTTGTTATGGTACCAGATATCTCAATGTGTAAGGGGATGGTGACTGCAGTATGGTGAATGATTGGTACTAAATGGTAATGTTGACTCCTCTGTGCCCGCACAGTCTTGCCTTCAATAAGGACCCCACTGGAAATAAGTTTTATAAACTTTGTTGGGTTATCCTTGTGGGAGTTTTCATGCTTTTTGGGTATATTTCACTTTCACTTGATTGTTAGTGCTTTGTATCTGTTCACATTGTATGTTGTACTGCTACTAAATAAAATAAAAAAAAAATAAAAAAAAGATGAGGTCTAACTTTATAAAATGTTCTTCCGCTATCTTGGAAGCTACTAAAATGTCATCTAGAACAACATTAGCTGTATTTCCTAGAAGTCCCCGTAGTACAATAGTCATAAGCCTCATTTACGTCAATGGGGAATTTGATAGGCTGAAAGGCACACGCTTGAATCTATAATGACCTGTGGGCGTGCTAAATGCTGTCATATCTTTACTTTCTTCTTCTAACTTAATCTGCCAGAAAACACTATTTATGTCAATAGTACTGAAATACTTATTTTCTGTTCCTAACCCGTGGAGTATATCAGAAATTACAGGTAGAGGGAGTCTGTCTGGAGTGGTTCTTTCATTTAACTTTCTGTAATCAACAACTAGTCTCATGCTGCCGTCTGGTTTAGGAACCAGGATAAGAGAAAAATTCCATTCACTGTCTGAGGGTTCAATGACGTCCTGTGAGAGCATTTCAGCAATTATTTTATCAAGTGTCACAAGTTTACTATGTGGCATTTTATAAGCAGGTACGTATATGGGTTGAGTACCTAGTTTTAACTTGATTCTGTTTGAGCACGTTAGTCTTGCCCAATATGTCACCAGGGAATGCAACTGCACTTCTATGTTTAACTAACAACGCCATTAAATTATGTTGCAAGTCGTTGACACGAAAGCTTGAGATGATTCCGGAACTTTCACTCCAAGTTTTATGTCTCTGACATATCTGTCTCTGTCTGTACGGTACAAGCAAAAGTCTTTACATTATCTTCTGTGAATTTTATTTTAATTCACAATTTGGATAGGGTGTTCACAGACCTGAAACGAACCAATTTGAGTTCCAGGCTTCAACAACAAATTCTTATTTAATGTGTTAGCCCTTCTACAGTACCGTCGTTAGACATATATACTGCAGAGTCGAGGATGCACCCTTTTAATTTTATGGTCTCAGGGAGAGCTATTGTTTCCTGAGATGTTTTAACACCTGTCAGCTGAACCTGCACCTTGTATATTGTCATAGCATGCAACAGTGTCGACTCTGTTACATAACCAGAAACACTATGGAAGGATTCAGTTGCGACAGGCGTCCTGTGGTCCTTGAAAAAAATTTCCACTATGACCACATCTGCAATCTCTCGTCTTATGTCCTATCTTCTTATGGTAGACACACCAGGGTTGATTCCTACACGTATTCTCCCTATGTCCTTGGTACTGACAATTTCCGCATATTAGTTGTGAATAACATTCCTTTGCCGTATGACCCATCTTGAAACATGAGTAACATTTAATTGAGCTACGAGGTCGTGAACTACTTCTGGCTCTGTGTGTGTACGTCCTATCGCCTGCCTGTGAAGGGAGACGATCTTGCCTCTTTGGGGATGGTGATTGTTGTCGCACTGGTAAAACATATTGATTTGAATGTGGGTCCTTCTCTATATACCTCTTAACCATATAATCTACCTGGCTTAGTTGTACTGTATTGTTTAGGTCTTGATACAGTTTCTCAGCTATGGATTCTTGGGTCTTATGTATTATTTTTGACATCATCAATATTTTACTGAGTTGCCTCAAGGATATCATGTTTGGATTATTGGTATCTGTCCACGGTGTACCCTTTAGGCTATCCTCTAACTGTTTGGAAAACGTGTCCAACCTCGAGATGTACTGTGTCATGGTTTCATCTCCTCTTTGTTGGATTCCTAAGAATTTCACAAGAACTCTCAAGGGTTCAGTATCACTGGCTGGCAAAAAATGTTTTCTGAATTCTTTAAGATAATCTTTGTAGGTTTTTAATTCTTCTACAAAGTTTCTACAAATGATAGAGCGCGCCGGACCTTTATGCGGGTGAATATTTGCCTTAAAGGCTTCAATCATCTGTTGGTCGTCTTTGAGACCTTTAGTCGCTATATAGTAGTCAATTCTGGCGATGTAACTTTCTAAATCTATATCTTCTGGATCCCCGGAGTACAGTGGGAGTTGAATTTGGATCGTTGGTTTGGCCATTGTTACAGCGATTTGCCTAAGACTTTTTCTTAAACTTCTAGTTACAACTTGACCTCGTCTCGGTGGTGCTGATATTCGTTTTAACATAAGACGCCTAGTCCTATACTAGTGGTTTACATTAAATAATTGGTCATACCTTCTTTTAAGACGTGTTCGACAATAAGAGGGAAGCAAGTTTTCTTTTTGTTTTACTTGTTCAGGACAGCAGAGTCGTCACTCGTTCTCTCACACGTTCACTCGTCGTCATGCAAACAGACACACGGTGGATCAGTTCTTCAGTAGTACAGTGGTTGTATAACCTAGGAGGGTCAAAGAATTAATATACACAAAATAATGTGTGAAAATTCTATCACATATGATAAAGTATTATAGGAGTTCCAAAAATTTTCTTGCGTGCAATGCAAGTGGACAATTGTGTCTCTTGTGTTGTGTAGGTTAAGGATAGTTATATAGTAGCTGTAGGTAGTGTAGCGTTGACGTGGCTGCCGCCTGGCAGTGTAGCTTCTCAGGCAGCGTGGCTCAAGGTCGTGGTGTGGCGGCTCAATGTTTACCCTTACGGCTGCTACAACTGCTGCCTGCTACCGCGTTGTTTCACAAGACTTCAACTCTGTTGATATAACAAGCTTGGCACAAAGGTGTTGTTTGAGGAAGTTTTGTACACAGACAGAGGAATGTTTAGTAGAAGAATGTGTGGTTTCTGATTTTGATTGTTACTGTGCACTTTTAAGTCTGTTAAGTAAGTTAACAGTCACTTCGGAGTACTTTGAGTTACTATGCCACCATGGTGCCGCCATCTGTTTGTGAAGAGGGGCGATCTTGTTTGGGGTTATTTTATGAAGAACCCAAGTTCTGTACCATGTCACTTACTCTCATTCATTCCTTTCCAGATGAAGAGGTTAATGAGTGTTTCTTTAATTTTTGTGTTTTATTATACAAAATAAACTCCCCCATCTCTCACAACACTTAATCTGACGTACACGTAATCTACCACACAATGACTTTACTCACTCGACTCTGCTGTAGGCTTGGACCTGCTTCCCTCTTGTACAAAGAGGACGTGATTTACGTCTTGTTAGTCTTGTATTCTCTTTCTCACTGTCTGGCTAATGACAAGTTATGTTCCACTGAACCTAAGAATCATTACGTCACTGTTCAAGCTATGACGTTACCGGAAGTATTTGACCAATCCAAGCACTCAATAATAGTGACGTACTCTATCTGTCACCAATAGGGTTTTAGCTATAATGAGCTGAACTATGCATAATCTCTTATCCGTGTTTACGAACCCAAATGATTAACAACTTGTGTTTACGACTTTCCTCATCGAGACTGCTTACACAACTTCCTTTCTTCTCTACCGTTATTCACTCCTATTCATGGATCATTCATCTTATTCACTTAACCTTATTCACAATATTAGGCCTAAATAAATTATCTTAAAACACCTATTAGAGTGTGTGTGTGTGTGTGTGTGTGTGTGTGTGTGTGTGTGTGTGTGTGTGTGTGTGTGTGTGTGTGTGTGTGTGTGTGTGTGTCCATCGTTTGTTTTGTGTATTTTTACGTGAAAATTATTAAGGAAAGCAATTGTTAACGAATTTTGATTTCGTCAAATATTGGACAGAAAGGTCTTGGGTGAGGTAAAAAAAGAAAAGAAAACTTGATGATTTAATTAAATTTAAATAAAAGACCAGATAATTATATACCGCCTGATGAGTGAAATTAATTAGCTTTTTCATCATCATCATTACTGAGATAAAGTTTGGAAGAAAATATCACATATAATTAACAGCAGTGAGGAAAAAAATTCAAATAAAAAATTAAAAAATACTTATTCCATAAGCTTTGCAAGACAATATACACAGGCAGGGAAGGTTAGGTTACACATAAATATAATACAAAACATCTGTAGTAGAAGCAAAAGGAGGATGATGATGAAACATGTTTGGTTATTGAAGGAAGATGAAGATGAAGATGAAGTTGAAGATGAAGATGAAGATGAAGATGGACACGTGTGCGTGTATATATATGTGTATATATATATATATATATATATATATATATATATATATATATATATATATATATATATATATATATATACACATATATATATATATATATATATATATATATATATATATATATATATATATATATAAATATATATATATATATATATATATATATATATATATATATATATATATATATATATATATACATATATATATATATATATATATATATATATATATATATATATATATATATATATATATATATATATATATATATATATATATATATATATATATATATATATATATATATATATATATATATATATATATACATATACATATGTATATGTATATATATATATATATATATATATATATATATATATATATATATATATATATATACATATATATATATATATATATATATATATATATATATATATATATATATATATATATACATATACATGTGTATATATATATATATATATATATATATATATATATATATATATATATATATATATATATATGTGTGTGTATATATATATATATATATATATATATATATATATATATATATATATATATATATATATATATATATATATATACATATGTATGTATATATATATATATATATATATATATATATATATATATATATATGTATATATATATATATATATATATATATATATATATATATATATATATATATATATACACATATACATAT
>JAXIVD010003431.1:23565-41065 GCA_036785275.1 Cancer borealis
CTCCTCTCTTTGACTAATTATCTCTTAACAGTGCAGTAAGCAACGTGTTTTAACATATATCTTCCTTTCTTCTTCACTGCTTACATGAGTGCTGGTTAAGCCTCTAATCTGTCCAACAAGTCATCAAACACTCTAGGCACAGACACAACCTAAAAGAATCAGAAAAACTTACTTGGCCACTTGTAAACTGAGTTTAAGGAAGGCATTGGAGCGATTTTCCCACAGCAAAGTAATCAACAGTGGTAAGGATTTCAATGCCATGTGGGGAAATGTTCTACCCTGACGGAACTACATGTTCTCTGAAAAGGCCGCAGAGCCTAGCCCGCCCTTGCACGGACTGTCGAGAGCGAGTTGAGAATATCACATGTTATGTGCTTCCTAGCATGTATATTTTTTGAGGAATAAAGAATCAATTACTAATGCTACAAAATGTATAAAATAATCTCACTGTACATGAGGTATTATCAAGCGTCTGATATGATTCATACCTAGCAATACACACAAATATGTATGTGTTATGGCGGTACAAGTTCTTGCTTACCAACACAATACAGCTTTAGAATCCCTTATTCAAAATGCTCAGGACCAGTTCTGTACTGGATTTAATATTATTGCAGATTTTCAAATACAATAACACTGAAAATGTTAACATTGCCTCAGAAAATGTAGGTGGATGTAAGAAATCAGTTGAAAAGTTATTGAAGGGGATGAACGCCACTGAGTCAACTTTCAATGAATGGCTGCACGGAAAGAAAGGATTTAAAGAATGAAATAGAAAAACTCAAGAAAGGTAAATGATGAGACCGTAAAGGATATTGAAAAGTAAGAGAGTGAAATAGGGGAGTAAGGGAAGAGATGAGTGGATGTAAACATTCACTTGAGAATTATTGGAGAAGGATCAACGTAAATTAGTCAAATTTCAAATTAATTGCGTAAAGAGGTAAAGAACAGAAAGATGACATTTAAGTTTTATTTTTACAAACTCCGCCATTAATATCTCTCTCTCTCTCTTCTCTCTCTCTCTCTCTCTCTCTCTCTCTCCTCTCTCTCCTCTCTTCTCTCTCTCATCTCTCTCTCACTCTCTCTCATCTCTCTCTCTCTCTCATCTCTCTCTCTCTCTCTCTCTCTCTCTCTCTCTCTCTCTCTCTCTCTCCTCTCTCTCTCTCTCTCTCTCTCTCTCTCTCTCTCTCTCTCTCTCTCTCTCTCTCTCTCTCTCTCTCTCTCTCTCTCTCTCTCTCTCTCTCTCTCTCTCTCTCTCTCTCTCTCTCTCTCTCTCTCTCTCTCTCTCTCTCTCTCTTCTCTCTCATCTCTCTCTCTCTCTCTCTCTCTCTCTCTCTCTCTCTCTCTCTCTGTGCATGAGAAATCAGTGAGTGTGTGTCTGCGAGATGTCACTGGTGCACGCACACGAACCGCCCATAAAAGAAGACCCACATGGGATTACAAATTGGAGGACAATTTAATAACAAAAAGTAAAGAAGAAAAGGATCTGGGAGTGATTATTCAAGACACCCTGTCCCCGGAAAGGCATATAAATGGGATATTTGGCTCAACATATGGGTTGCTAACAAATATTAGGGTGGCGTTTCACTATCTAGATACAAGTATGATGAAGAAAATTATAACCACCATGATACGGCCCAAGTTGGAATATGCAGCGGTGGTGTGGTCACCACACATGAAGAAAGATATAAGGAAGTTGGAAAGGATTCATAGAACAGCTACAAAGATGGTGCCGGAATTGAAAGATCACCTATGAAGAGAGATTGAGAGAAATGAGTTTGCCAACATTGCAGGAGAGAAGAGAAAGAGGAGATCTGATTACGATGTACAAAATGATAAATCACATAGAGAAGATTGACAAACAGGATTTGGTGACGGTAACTGGAGGGTGTGGATAGAAGAACAAGAGGGCATTCAAAGAAGATTGTGAAGAGTCAGTGTTTGAGGTATATCAAGAAGTACAGTTTTCCTCCTAGAACGGTGGATATTTGGAATGGCTTGAGTGAAAAATCTGTCACAGCAACCAGTGTGCATACATTTAAGGAAAAGTTGGATAAATATAGTTATGGAGACAGGACATAATGAGCCCTGCTCGAACCCTGTATATTACAACTAGGTAAATACATACACACACACACATACCACACCACACATAGATATACCACACAACACACACAGACACACACACAAGATCCCAACCTTGCTAGGTAAAATGATTTTGATATAAATATCTTTGGGCCTGGAACAGATTGGGCGAGTTCCCATTATTTCCTATAGTAAAAATTACTTTGGGTTACAAGCATTTTAGGTTACGAGTGTCCGTTCAGAACAAATTATGCTCTCAAACCAAAGCACTACTGTATACATATATCGCTTTGACGGGAAATCTTATATGCATAAGAGCTCTGTATTATTTCAAGCACATTTCATGGCATTTTGTTTTTTATCATTTATATATAGGTTACTACGTTTATATAATAAATGCATTTTAATTGAATTAACAACCTCAGCTTTTAATATTGATGAAAATAATTATTATAAAAAAATTAACATGCTATTTTTTTTTGGCGGAAAGTTATCATATTATACAGTGTTAAATACTCCTGAGGTGTTACTTCTTGAAACCATAATGAGTAATGTAAACAAAACTAAAAATGAGACCCCAAAATAATTGGGAATGAAAACTGATGATTGCAAACCTCATAATATAGTTTCAAATATTTCAGCTTTGCAGGATGCAGTTTTGCTGTATGGGGAACATATATTTATAGTTTTTCTCATTTCATTGTTCATATAAAAGAATTAATTAAGTAAGGAGACCTAACATTTGTAGTTCATACTATACACACAAAGAAATTATGAATGAAAGGAAGAATAAAAGCATTGAAATAAAATATATACAAATTTCCTCATCAATAATATGACATCATAAGATTCAGAGTGGGTAATAATTTGAAGATAAAAACAATTGATTTGTGTTTTTTTGTACTTTTTTTATAGCAAATAAAAAAATACGAAAATATTGCAACCTGACAGATCCCTTTTATCAAGGTGATATCAACCCTTTACACTGCAAACAGGACCACAGTTAAAGATGAAATGCAAAACAGCAGATGTTTGATCCACCCTCCTAATTATGATCCATCTTTAAAAGATGTAGTAACAATGCAAACCGCAAGGTGTGGATAGGTTAATATACCTCCTCTAGGAAGGATACTTCTAGTTGTTAACTTTTTCTCCCACTATCCAATGAGTAGCAATGATTATGGCAATCTTGCACCCTCACACCTTCAATTTTCACCTGATCGGTTATGACAATACCACAGCAGAAACCATAACAGCAAGAGTCACAATATTACTGGAAAACAATATTCTTAATCCCTTTGTCTGAGGCATAGATAGATGTAGGACAAGGAAGCAAAGAGCATTACTGCCTCTTCATGTACTGAAAAGACCCTCACCCATGCAAGGGAAAATAAATACTATGAGACACAAGTCATCAAATTAACAGTAACTTTACCTGCTAAAAGGACCCTTGTGTGTCAACTGGAGAAACTTACCTCCCTATCAAAGAGAGCAACAATGATGAGTCCAGTGGCCAGCTGCTTTATATATGGAGCCATCTGGTCAGGGTGGTATGCCCGGGCAAAGGCCCAGCAGAGGTAACATGCCGCATCTCTGTGCAAAGGAACAAAATAAACAACGACTTTATTGTCAAGTCCACTAAATCCTTTCTCAGTATATCATCACATGCATTCTTTAGTCTACCTATTGACACTTTATTTTTCACTTCAAATCTTTAGTATGCAACACCAATTCTCATCAGTGTCCGCTGCATATACTGCAGGTAGACTGACAATTTTAAGTTAATTGGTTTAATAACTTAATGTGCTAAGTGTGAAATCAGTAAAGAAAGAGATGGAAAAAATTTTGGGATCAGTATGGAATTTGACAATTAAGAAATTTAGATAGAGCAAAACTGCATGTGACATATATATGTGTTATTATATACATGTCACATACCCACATCAGCAAAGTCTTATCTCTCAGCACAACAAGCTCAACAAAATGAACCCAATGCTGATCTTTTATAATTGACAATAAAAATTATGTTTATGGCTGTTGATATTAACATGATGCAAAGTGATTATTACGTCACAGCATCCCTATTGAAGTAGTATTTTGACACAGTTGATGCAAAGATTACTATATCAAATGGATAAATAAACAGTCCATGAGTGAGTTTACACTGGTTGGTAACTCAGTGGTAATGTCTCAGCCTGTCACTCAGCAGCTTGGGTTCACGCCTCACTCAAGTAGTAAGGTTTTCACTGATGAACAAGCAGTTATTGGTCTCCTTGAGCAAGAAGATGGGGTGTGTGATGTGTGAAAAAATCAGTTTTACCCATAGATCAGGCTGTAATGACCTCTAAACTCTCTCTGGGAGAGTAATGGCTTTAATTGAGTTCAAGTAGGAAATTGAAAATCTGAAGAAGGTATATGATGAGAGGGAAGTGAAATTTAGTGATTGGAGTATAGAAAGGATTGAATGGAATATGGAGAACATTGAATTGAAGAAGGAAATTGACAATGCCATGAAGGTAAATGATGAGAGGGTGAAGGAAATTGAGAAATTGAAGAGTGAAAATGAGGACTTAAAGAGGACCCATGAATGTGTAAAACAGGAAATGAGAGATGAAGTTAACGATTTTGTTAATAATTAAGTAAAAATCTAGAAAGAAGAAAAAGAGAAAGACAAAATTAGCTTCAAAGAAATGGAACATGAGAACATGGAAAAGGATGTAATTTAAGTAATTAAGACAAAAAACATAATCAGATGCAGCAGAAAAGAAAAAAAAATATAATAATATGTGTGAAAATTAGAGTTCCTCAAGGATCAGTATTGGCTCCAGTGATGTTCTTAGTCTATGTATATGATATGACAGAAGGAGTGAACAGTTATACGAGTCTATTTACAGATCATGACAAATTACTAACATAAATATAAAGTAAAGAGGACTGTGAGCATTTACAAAATGATCTAAATAAGATTCACAGATGAAGTAAATTTTGGGAAATTGAGTTTAATGTCAAAAACTGTAAAGTGCTGGAAATAGGCTGTAATAAAATGAGACAAAGAGTGAAGTATTCGATGGGAAATGAATGGATAAACAAAACAAATGTTGAAAAAGATTTGGGAGTATGGATCACAAATAATTTGTCACCAGAGAAACATATTAATAAAATCACATGAGATACATATCAGCTGCTGAGAAATATAAGAATGGATTTCAAATATCTGAATGAAGAAGAGATGATCAACAATTTGATAACATCATTGATTTGATCAAAATTAGAATATGTGGCAGTTATTTGGTCACAACATAAAAAGGATATAAAAGAAGATTGAGAGATTACAAAGAGCAGCTACAAAAATGTCTCCAAGCCAGAGATATTTACCTTTTGAAGAATCACTTTCTAGTCTAAAACTACCAACTCTTGAGAAAAGAAGAGAAAGGGAAGACTTTATAGTAGTGTATAGATCCTCAAAAGATCTGGAAAAAATTGATAATGATGATCTGTTTGTGTGGAACAACAGATCAACAAGAGGACACGAGAACAAACTGAAAAGGACTATACATGCAGGAGACAAAAAAATACAGCTTCCAATATAGAAACATAGAAGCCTGGAAAAAATTTGATGCAAAAGTAATTAATGCAAGAAATATTGATGATTTCAAAAGTAAACTGGATAATAGTTGATTTGGAGATGGGACAGTACGAGCATAGCTCTTTTCCTGTATATTACAACTACCGTATATACCGGACTATAAGGCGACTGGTTATATAAGACGACCCCCAACTTTCGAGGAAAAAAATTTGGTTTTGAGCTATTATCGCTATATTAGACGACCCCTTTTCTCGTGGTAAGGTTCACTGTTCACCCGTCCTTAATTTATTATTCCAACAATTACTTCCAACACTAGTTGCTCAAGATGTAAGTAGTTAAAGGAATTAAAAAACTACATACTGTACGTATATTATTTTTACTAAACAATAGTCTGAAATTTTCAAAACGTAAAGAACCATCATAAACATCAGCACCGCCATACCAGGCGCGCTCTAATACCTTGTTTCAACAATTGCCTCAAACAATCGAAACATAGATATTTAATTAAAAACTTCCAAAATCATCTTCATATGATACAATAAGCATGTCAAATATATCTTTAGATACATGTTCAAGGGCATCATCATACAGGTCAAATTCTGCATCATCTGAGTTGTCGTCTGCAGCTTCATCAGTGTCGTCTGCTTCAGAAGTAGGCCACAAATAGTCAACAGCTTTAATTTTATAATGCACTTAGCTGCAAAGGCTATGATTGGCTAGCTTAACATTAACAGTATTTATCTGCGTCATGATTTCTGTGAATCAGTAACTGATTGTTGTAATTTGGCACGGCCGGGCGCCCGCCACCCCAGTGTTGTGGCCTGCACGTGATGTTGTCAGTAAACATTCGACACCCATAGAGTTAGGGTGGGCCCGCACATGTATGTGTGTGTAGGTGTAATATATATATATATATATATATATATATATATATATATATATATATATATATATATATATATATAAATATATATATAAATATATATATAATATATATATATATATATATATATATATATATATATATATATATATATATATATATATATATATACAGTGGAACCTTGACTTACGAGTGCCCCAACATACGAGTTTTTTGAGACACGAGCCGTCACTCAGTCGATTTTTTGCTTTGAATTGCGAGCCAAAATTTGAGGTACGAGTCAGCGTCAGGGCTGCGTTCTTCTGTTGCATCTGCTTTCTTTTTAATGCTAGCAGCAGTACAATTTCTGCAATATTTACGTCTGAATCCGTGTCACTGGCGCCGTTCATTTTGGAGCACTGAAGCAGGATGAATGTCTTGACTGTCTTCAACGTAGGAAATTCTGCCTTTGTTTTGATACAGTTGGTACAGTTCGGTTATATTTACCGGTTCGGGCGTTGCCGAATGATGTCTTGGCGCCGACTCAGCACTTCATCGTGTGACCACAGCGTCGACGAAATATTCCAGCGAGACGAGGTCGACAAAATTTGTCGACAAAAAATTGTCCATGTGACCCGGCCTTTAGTGAACACAGCCATACACCCGCCCAGCTTTCCCGTGCAAAATTCTTTCTCTGCTTGTGTTTACCTCGCCGCGTAAGGATCTCTGTTGTGCTCGCGTTCTGTGCTTTTGTGCATTTATTTTACCAAATTTCTTGTTTGTAACCATGGGTCCTAAGAAAGTGAGAGAAAAGGACAGCAGTGCAAAGAAGAAAAGGATGATGTCCATCGAAATAAAGCGTGAAACAAGACACAAAGGTGATAATATCCAAGAAGGCTGCACCAAATACTAACAAAGGAACAGAATATAGTTGGGAAAATCCAATAGAGCTGCCCATGAAGATAAAGCGATCACGTTATGATTGAATTTGAAGCATTAGAAGAAAGGGAAGAACAGAGAGATGAGTCATACAAGAGAGGATGGTACAACTACAGGAGTTTGAGGAAATACTATGAGGAAGCAGATAGAAATGAGTTTGATGAGGCTGGTGACATACATGATAGATGGAAATAATTTTTGAAAATATATAAAAAAGGTGTAGAAATAAATGTATCAAAAAATGTGAAGTGGCCAAGAGAAAAATACACATTGCATGGAACAGATGGGAGAGGAGAGGAGAGGAAACAATAAAACAAGTGAAAAATACAAGGCAACTAGAAATAAATTTGTCAAGGTTCGCAAAGAGGAAGAAAGAAACTGAGAAAAATATTATAGAAAAATCCAAGGAAGAGCCAAAGATCTACAGATTTGTGAACAGCAGGATTAAACAAAAGTGGAGATTAGCAAACTAGAATTAGAAGGGAAAGTGTATGAGGATAAAAAAAAAAACCAAGCACAAATAATGAACTCAAGTTTCCAAAAAAGTTTTCACTGTGGAAAGTTAATTCAGAGCAAGAGGAAGCCTTCAAGGATAAAGTGCTGAAGGATATTGTGGTAGACAGAAATAAAGTTATGGAAATGTTAGAAAAACTGGAGGTAAACAAAGCTCTAGGCCCGGATGGAGTCTTAAATTGAAACTTGAGAGAATGCACCAAACAATTAGTGGACAAGATACAAAAATTGATTACAAAATCATTAGTAGTGGGTGAAATACCACAGATTATAAAAGGGCATATATAGTCCCAATTTACAAGAGAGAAACGGAGGAAGAACCAATGAATTATAGATCAGTATCTCTGACCTGTGGTGACAAAATCATGTGAAACTATAGTACAGGATACAGTAGGATCTCGATTAGTGCGACAATTAGGTGGATGAACGCGGCCCGCTGTGTGATATTCGCGCTATTTGAACAATGTAACTTATGTAGAAAATAACATTTGGTGGATGAACCCTCAAAATTGTACATAATTAAGGTATTTATGATGTAATTATACTGTATTATACTCTCTTTTCTTTGTTAATCCTTCCTTCTTTTACTTCGTACACTTTGTGTTGTATTTACCTAGTTGTGGTTTACGGGAGGGGAGTAATCTCATATTGTCCCATCTTTATTTCTTACTTTATCCAACTTGGCTTTAAAGCTGTGTACACTGGTGGCGTTTACAATATCTCCACTTAATTCATTCCATGTGTCGACCACTCTGTGCGGAAAACTGTACTTCTTGATGTCCCTGATACAACACTCCTTCTTCAGCCTCTTTCCATGTCCCCTTGTACTTCTGGCCTCCAGATTTAACAACTCTCCATCAATTCTATCCAGGTTGTTCAGTGTGTGTGTGTGTGTGTGTGTGTGTGTGTGTGTGTGTGTGTGTGTGTGTGTGTGTGTGTGTGTGTGTGTGTGTGTGTGTGTGTGTATATATACGCACTTAACAGGTGACCTGTCTGGAAGTTGAAAAATGAGTGCTGCTTTTGAAGGGAGTTTACAATATTTATTTTATATAGGAAATACCTCATTTTATTGCTATATTCTTTCAGATTGTATTTAGAAGACAGTTATTGCAACTTTTACCTTAATAAGAACTACGATGAACGTTGATAAAAGTGATAACGTTTTCCAAGCAACACTGTAAAAAATATATGCCAAGCCTCGACATTCATATGAATATTGTAAGCATAAAATGGTAACTTTTCTTTTATACATGATTTTTTTTATTTGATGATGCATGAATTTTCGTTAAAGCATTTTATATGCCTTTTATTTATTGTTAGTGAAGAGGGGAGATCTTGTTTGGGGTATTTTATGCAAAAGCCAAGTTCTGTTTCCGATCACTTACTCTCATTCATTCTTTTCTAGATGAAGAGATTAATGAATGTTTCTTTCCTTTTTGTGTTTTATTATACAAAATAAACTCTCCCATCTCTCACAACACTAATTGTTAATCAGACGTGCACGTAATCTATCACACAATCACTCTACTCACTCGACTCTGCTGTAGTCTCGGACCTGCTTCCCTCTTGTACAAAGAGGACGGGATTTACGTCTTATTAGTCTTGTATTTTGTTTCTCTCTGACTGGCTACTGACAAGTTATGTTCCACTGAACCTAAGAATCATTTCGTCACTGTTCAAGCTATGACGATACCGGAAGTACTTGACCAATCCGAGTACAATATACTAATGACGTACTCTATCTGTCACCAATGGGGTTTAAGCTATAATGAGCTGAACTACGCATAATCTCTTATCCGTGTTTAAGAACTCAGAAGATTAACCTGCGTTTACGACTTTCCACATCGAGACTGCTTACACAACTTCCTTTCTTCTCTACCGTGAGTCACTCTTATTCATGGATCATTCATCTTATTCACTTAACCTTATTCACAATTTTAGGCCTGAATAAATTATCTTAAGACGCCTATTACATTATGTACATCAAGTTTTAACTGGCTAGTTCATGTAGAGATGGCAGCGTTGGATCCATGGGAATACTGGATTCTGTCCCACCTAAAAAGTCTGCTAAGATTTGTTGGACTATAGTATAATTTGAACAAGCGGCCTTGGACGAACCTACGTCACACAGCGCAGCTTACTTCACACAGCGCAGCCTATGTCACACAGCGCAGCCTACGTCACACAGCGCAGCCTACGTCACACATTGCAGCCTGCATCACACAGTGCAGCCTACATCACACAGCGCAGCCTACGTCACACAGCGCAGCCTACGTCACACAGCGCAGCCTACATCACAGAGCGCAGCCTACGTCACATGCGCGATGACCGGTTTTCGTCCGCTTCGAACCATTGAATTCGTGTTCTAAAATAATTCTCGAGCTAATTGATAATTATTTTTTTAAATTAAATTTACTCCCACTAATCGCAAATCGCGCAACTTGATCATGCGCTAAACAAGACCCTACTATAAATGGATCAAATATTTGGAAGAGGCATTTTAACAGAACTACAATTCGGATTAAAGGGAGGTAGATCTTGCGTCACAAAGTTGATAAGTTACTACTAAAGGAGAACAGAGAAAATTCAGGAAAGAGAAGTTTGGGTGGATAGTGTTTATTTAGACATGAAGAAAGCATTTGATAAAGTGTCTCACAAATGACTCTATGGAAACTGGAGTACGTTGGAGGACTGAAAGGCAACATCTTAAGATGGATGAAAAACTTTTTGAAAGATAGATTACTGAGAACAGAGATAAAAGATCAATTATCAGGATGAGCAAAAGTAACCAATAGAATACCTTAGTGATCAGTGTTGGCCCAGATAATGTTTCTAATATACATTAATAACGTAGTGGAAAAAGTGACCAGTCACACCAACCTGTTTGCTGACAACGCAAAAATGAGAAAAATATGAGTAAAAGAAGACTATAAAAAAAAACTGCAAGAGGACGTTGATAAGATTTACAACTGGAGCAAGAAGTGGGAAATGGAATTTAATGTCAAGAAGTGCAAAGTCTTAGAAATGAGAAAGGGCAATACAAGACCAGGTTGGAACTATAAAATGGGGAATAACACAATAGAAAAAATGAAGGAAGAGAAACACCTAGGAGTCATAATCCAAAACAATCTGTCCCCAGAGAAACATATAGGCAGAATTACCAGAGATCTACAAACTCCTAACTAATATCAGTATATGGATCACTATATGGATGAAGATATGATGAAAAAGCTTACAGAGGCTGTAATATGTCCCACATTAAAATATGGTAGAGGTATGGTCTCCACACAAGAAGAAAAACATTAAGAAAATTGAAAGTATACATAGATTAGCAACAAAAATTTTGCCAAGCTTGAGACTTTACATATGAAGAAAGATTAGAAAAACTGGGTCTATCATCCTTTGAAGAGAGAAGAAAAGAGGAAACCTGATTACAGTGTACAGGGTGATGAAAGGAATAGAAAAAATTGACAAGGACGATTTGTATATTTGGGACACAAGAAATAAAAGAAAAAAAAGAGGCCACAACAAGAAATTGAAGAAATAAAGTGCCTAAAGGACATCAAAAACTGTAGCTTCCCTTATAGATTTAATGACATCTGGAATGGCATAGAAAAAGAAACAGTCCCGTCCAAAAATATTCATGAATTCAAAGCAAAAGTTGCAGCACAAGATATGGAGACAGAACCACACGAGGTTAGCTCACTTTCTGTACGGCACAACTAAGTAAATAAAACAAGGTAGACATACCTGATGTTGGCACCCATGAAACATTTTCCTTTCAGTTCATCATACACCAATGCCTTATTAAGGACAGGTATCACTGCTGGCAGACGTTCTGGCAACAGCAGCCCACGCCGAGCTGACCAAGATGTAGATATGAGTGGTACCATTCAATGATCAGTATATACAAAATGAATTTTCTATCCGTACTTAAAATACCAAAATGTTTTCTTCAATAGAAATGAAACCGTGACAAGAAAAGGTGAATTATTTTCATCATTCATTAGTGCACATAATATAATAAAAGGGAATACATAATAGAAAAATGATCATATGGTACACATTCACATTATAACATCTATTATGATTATTTTAATTTATTCATTATAGAATAAAAGGTTTACACAAGTGTCATCCTCCTACCACCTATGACTCACCCAGTTCAGCAAGGGCCAGACACCCTCCATGCCATGCCTTGTCAGACTCCCGAGAAGAAAACATCTCCAAGATGGCTGCAACAACTTCATCTCCAAACTCTCGTGGGAGACGGCCCGTCACTCGACCAATACCCTTGGCAGCTGACCACCTGAGGATGAATGGGGAGAAAGAAAGAATGTACACCTTGGTCTCATATAGAACATCCAATAGGTTGATAAAAGATGTCGTTCTATGCAAAAACGTTCTGTGTAATATATGTAGCCTATGGGGAAAACGACAATTAGAATTGGTCACCAAAATTGTCCCTGAAATTAACGTACAGTCACCCAAAGAAGTGGTGGTGTGGCGAGCAAAAGTGATGATCGGCTCAAAAGTGGTGACATCACCTTCTGCGCTGCCAGCCGCACAACTCAAACATTGCAGAGACTGCTGGCCTCATTCTATCCATCTGTCTCCCTCGCCTCAGTGCTCAGTCCCGCTCCGCCCTTCCTTGTCTGTCAGACTGTCTCGCACTTTCCCCGTTTACCCTGCTATCAGGCTGAAACTTGTCGGCCTCTGAGATGCATAACACTATTTATATATATATATATATATATATATATATATATATATATATATATATATATATATATATATATATATATATATAGTAAGAACGGTAATCTCGCGTAATATAGTCTCGCGAATTTAGCATCTCGCATCTATTTCAAATTTTCTTCCTTCTGCCATCTAGCGGTGCCAAATGAACATCTCGCGCATGCGCATAGATCAGCACGCCAGTTAAATGGTTGGTTTGGGTTGGTAATGTCACGGCAGGAGCTGGGTCAACAACAATATTGCTATTTTGTTGTGCTGTGGAGCATATTTACTTTTGGTGTTCTAGTGAAAACGTTCTAGTGGAAGTACAATACACTGTACTAACAAGGAACAGGAGTTCTATGAGTGGTAGTGGTGGAAATCGTGGTGGAAACTGTGGTGAAAAACGTGGTGGACGAGAGAAGCGTGATTATCGCAAGGGGGTGAAGCTCAGGAAATATACACTCCAGGAAAAGAAAGAAATGGTTCAAATGATGAACAGTGGTGCAAGAACATGTGACATTACGCGTACGTTTAACTGTCCTGAATCAACAGTACGATTGCTCTTCACCACTGCCAGGCTACTCAAGTCAGTCACAGACTCTCATAACGTAAGTGGAATAATATTTGAACCTTTATTAATAGTGAGAAAGTGTTCAATCTTGTTTATTATCATACAGATTATGCATAACCTTGTATGTGTGAATTTTCGGCAAAATATTTTGTATTCTTGGAGGGTTAGTTAATGGGAGTTTCACGTCACGATATTTAACTGAGGTCACAGCGGTACCCAATGAGACGCTCCCCCCACCATCCCACCATCAGTTCTGATTCTACAACACGTCAGCTGCTTCGCTTCTCCCTGGTTGAAGTTTGCCTGGGAAGTTTTCTCCTATACAGTCCTAAGTTGACTGTGGGTGAAATATATCTGGATCTACGGATGCATTTAGTGCCATATGTATTATTTACTATGCAGTTTGGAGCTGTGGGTTGGTTCTTACCGCCCTAGCAGACAACATATGGTGTTTATCTGATTTCGTTTCTCCCTGGTTGAAGTTTGCCTGGGAAGCTTTCTCCTATACAGTCCTAAGTTGACTGTGGGTGAAATATATCTGGATCTACGGATGCTTTTACTGACGTATGTATTATTTACTATGCAGTTTGAAGCTGTGGGTTGGTTCCTACTGTCCTAGGAGACAACATATGGTGTTTATCTCTCTCTCTCTGTCTCTCTGGTTGCGCAGTTTAACGTCGCCACCCAGGCGTAAGGCGTCCCTCTTCTTCGTTCTCGAGTAGCAAGAAGCGTGGGAGCTTGGAGAACGACGACTTAGATATTTTTGCTAAGAGGAGTCGGTTTTTGGTAGATATTTCCACACTCCCTCCTCCAGCTTGCGCTTTTCTGCCTTCATATGTTAGGCCCTCACGTCAGCTGAGCGCTCTCCCGTGCCTGGAGAGGGTGTTAGTAACTTGTTTATCTGTGTCCATTACTGCTGCACTATTACGGTGACACTGCTGCACCATTACGATGGCACTCTGCAACGTCTTTATGGTGGCACTCCCAACACAGTGATGGGGCTCATTAACATGAAAATAATGGTAAATTTACAGTGTTACACCAGCCGAGCCCGACATTGTTCTTGTGTTGCTTGATTTAGACTTTCCAACTTCACTTTTTTTTTTTTTCTAACTTAACCTAACCTATAAAAATTTAACCTAACGGTGAGGGTTAGGTCGGCCTCCGTGATCAGTTGTTAACACAGTAAAAAGATACTTATTCTCTGAGTGCTACAACCTTGATGACATGACTTCGTGATTCATATGCTCTTTGATAAAATCATATGTGAACGGTCCTGCAGAGCGCCATTGGCTGAGTAGGACCTGTAAAATAACAACAACAAGTAACGAGTAAGTAACAATTTACATCAGATGAACGAAGTCATTGTGACAGAAAAGCAATAGATGAGTGTGTTATATGTGCAAAACACACCCTTTAACACCTAAATGACCTTCTTAATGAGACGGATGTAACACTGTAATAACACCTAAGTAACTTATGCTAGTGAGGGAAAGTGATGTGTTAGATAATACACTCAAAAGTGTTTCCCAAAGTGACCTGACCTAGGAATGGAAGCAGCTGTTGCTTTCTTGCCATATTAGTACCTTGGCAAGTGCTACTTCCAGTCCCGGCCATTTTTAGGCCAGCAGCCTCTCCAGGGGAGGGGGATGCATGGGCCAAAGCTGCAGTAACCTCTACAGTGAGTTCCGGGTTTCCTCCTTTAGTTAATACTCCTGATAACTTTAGAGGGTGTAAGATTTCCTCTGCTAACCTATTGTGGGGGTCTCATGCAGGATCCTTGGATTCATGATGTGGTGAAAGGAAAAATTTTAGATTTTGTGTCCATACCTTTTCAGACTGTGCCTCCACGTCCTCTCGCCCTGTCTCGGGCGGATGATCAGACCCTGAACGATGCCTTATATCAGTTCTTCAAACAGTCAATAGTGGAGCTTTGTTTACCCGAAGATCACGGTTTTGTTTCCCATCATAAAGCCGGTTCGGGCCGGCGAGGGTTATCCTAAACTTGATGGACCTTAATGTTCATGTGCCTTATATTCTTTTTTTTAAGATGGACACTCTGAAGGATGTGATTCCTTTAATCCTCCCTAACTGTTTTTTTGTTACAGTTGATTTCAAGGATGTCTATTATTCAGTTTATGTTAGGCCTGAGGATAGGAAGTGGCTTCAGTTTTGGTGGAAGGGCTGCGCTTTTAAATTTACTTGTCTCCCTCAGGGGTTATCTTCTGCTCCTCGCACCTTTACAAAGTTACTGAAACCTGTCCTCTCCCACCTTCGGTCCCTTGGAATGGTTGTGGTTTGTTATTTAGACGACTGTCTTTTTATTGCTTCATCGGTAGAGGCCTCGCGGGCCCAGGTGGGCTATGCCTTGCACCTCTTTCATTCTCTGGGTCTCACCATCAATGTGCGGAAGTCGGTCCTGGAGCCTACCCAGAGGGTTACATTCCTTAATGTGGTTCTTGACTCTGTTTCCTTGACTTTGCCCTCCTGTAGGAGGGAGCGCATCAGGGAAAAAGGTTTGCTCCTCCTCAACAGAGATATCACCTAGCAAGACTTGTCCTCTTTTATTGGTTTAGCAGTGGCTTCTGGCCCTGCTGTAGAGTTAGCTCCTCTCCGTTACAGGTACCTGGAGATTATTCGTATCAGGGATCTCTCTCGGTCCTATGACAATTATAATTCCTGCGTTGTTTGAGATGCTCATGCCCGGGAATTAGTCACTTAGTGAGTGACTAATGTAGTTTTTCAGGAGAGGTCACTCCGCTCTTCTTCTCCAACATGTTAGCTGTTTACAGATTCCTGCCTGACTGGCTGGGGTGCTTCGATGGGGGATCTTACAACTGGAGGTCACTGGGCCCACAAGGAGTTGGATCATTTAAACTCTTTGGAATTAAGGGCCATTCTGTTGGGCTTGCAGTCACTTTGTCGGGATAAGATTGGCTCATTTTAGGCTTCGCTCGGACAACTCCACTGCGGTTGCATGTATTGATCGTTGTGGTAGCACACGACCTATACTTCATGCTTTTACAAAGTTTTTACAATGTGACAGCAGACACAGAGTCTAGAGTCAGTAGGATGGATGGTGAGAGGATGTTACAGCCGTGTATTTTCAGGATGGTTTGTCAGCGTTTTTATACTCCTGATATCAATCTCTTTCCTACACAGATAAATGCTCAGTTACCTGACTATTTTTCTTGGAGGCCAGACCCATCTGCTATGTGCATTAATGCCTTTACCTTGGATTGGGGTGGGAAGAGTTTATATGCTTTCCACTTTCAGTGTGATATCCAGGGCTCTCCGGAAACTGCAGGACTATGGGGTGACGGTGCTGATGATTCTCCCACTGTGGCCAACTCAGGTGTGATTTCCGGCGGCTCTTCAAATATTGGCAGCCGATTCAGTCTTGCTTCCACGCTGTCCTCTGGTTTTTCCGCAGCAGCTAACTCTTGCACACCCTCGGGGTCGGGGGTTGTTCTTGACAGCGATGGTGCTCTCCGGGCAGCGTTCACACGTCGAGGCCTTTCGACGGAGGTTGCCCAGTTTATCCTTTGGTCCTGGAGATCTAACACTAAGGCTCAATATGGACCGCGTATCAACAATTGGCTGTCTTTTTACCTCGGCAGGGAAGTGGATCCGTTTCTACCACCTGTGTATGTCTTTCTGGACTATCTTTTGTCAGAATTTAAACGGGGGTTAGGCCGTGGGTACAGCTCTACGAACACTATCCAGTCTGGCATCTCTGCAGTTGCTACTTTTGATGGATGTCCTGCGGGACAACATCCTTTAGTTTCCCGTTTCATGACTTGGGATCCTCAGCTAGTTCTGGATTAATATCTGTAGTCTGGGTCCCACGGAGGATTTGTCCTTTCCTCAGTTATCCATAAAATTGGTCGTTCTTATGTTCTTGTTGTCTGGCCAACGTGGCCAGACCTTGCTTTTGCTGGACACAATAAATTTGTTTGTCTCTGAGACTCAGGTTGTTTTTGGGATTGGCGATCTGGTGAAAACTTCCCGTCCTGGGGTCCTTCTGTCAAGGGTGGTCTTTGAGGCTTACCCGCATGACAACTGCTTATGTGTTGTGCACACCATTGAGCAATATCTTGATAGGATAACGACCTTCCAAGGAGCGCTTACGGGTTTTTTCTTTACGACACGACCTCCAGTATGATTGGCTTCTCGTGATACTTTGCATCATTGGATGAGAGAT
>JAXIVD010003432.1:0-7500 GCA_036785275.1 Cancer borealis
ATAATGAAGCAACACACTTGAGGGATTTCAACATACGGTATACTTATGACGTTACTGCAGTTAAATCTTCCACCAGGGAATAAAAAAATAAAATAAATAAAGTAGGAAAAGTTTTGACGAAATACTTAATAAAATGTTCGCCATACAGGATTGAGGCGTACCACCACCACCACCACCACCACCACCACCACTAGGATTGAGGCGTACCACCACCACCACCACCACCACCACCACCACTACCGCATGGACCAGCGGGACGGGATGTATTGAGGTATCGGGCCAAGGTAAGCTGGATCGCCCGCCGGGTACATGCATCGCCCCGTCACGTTTTTTTTTTTTTTTTTTTTTTTTTCCTCCCGCCTCATTCCCTCCGCTTATGTAAGACGAGTGTGAGTGTGAGTGTGAGTGACCATGAGCTCAAACAGGTTAGCTGAATATAAATACCCCTTATCATTTTGCCAAGGAATTAGAAAGTGTAGATTTAATAATGTTAAATTTTCGGTGTTGAAGTTTTTTTTTTTTTTCTCTCTCTCTACCATGCCAGCTTTCGAGGCCTTACGCATGGAACGAATCACAAGTATTAGGAAAGTGGAGGAGGAGAGGAGTTGGGAGCAGACGAAATTCACTTAATAATAAATATACAGCTAACAAAAACATATACCATTCGTTAATTCGTTAAGTTTATCAGAATCGTGTCGGGTTGTCAGGTTAAGTTATGTTAGGTATAGGTTAGGTTAGTGTCTAGTTGTAAGGAAACGATAACATTCAATAAACGCTGAATATGTAATACGAATTATGTCCCACAAGAAACTTTACAAAATGCTACTAATGATCTTCTACCCTGGGAAGGCGTTAGTTGAGGGTGTCTTCACATGCTGGTCACGTGTAGCAAAACCTGTACTTCCTCAGGGTTGTAAGATTGGTCATAAACAACAGTGACGCAGCGCCAGGCGTGTGTGTGTGTGTGTGTGTGTGTGTGTGTTGTGTGTGTGCGCGCGCGCGTGTGTGATTCTAGCCGTGGTCAGAGACACGCAACCTGTAAATCACACGCAATAGGAGGAAAAAAAAATTAATAAAAATTTTCCGGAGACTATATACATTTTTTTTATTGTTATGAAACTAGAAACGTTAGAACAATTATGAAAGTCTAATTGTTTTGTTGCGTTGATCTATTACTTTCTAAGATGGAGGTAGTTTAGTTACAATGGTGACACTGTAAACGATAACAAAAATAGTCTGGGAGAGAATAGTGAAGGAAAATATTGTGTCAGATGACAGCACATACCAAAAATATTGTTAACAAATTATTTATCTTACTAATCAAACACGGAAGAGACAGACAATTCATGGTGATAATTCAGTCATTTATGGAAGAGAAGAGAAGCTGGTCATGGGTGGTCAGACAAGACAAGAGGGTCAAGAGGAAGGTTGGATGAGTTAAGAGGAAAGAAAATTGAAGAGGAAGAGGGGAATACATACGTTTGTGAAAAGGGAAATGTTATCATATGATTAGATAAATAGTGTTTGCAAAATGACAAAGACCATTTAGTTGAATAGGAAATGCTATTTGCGTCAAGAGAAATGGATGTTTGCGTAGTGTTAAGAAAGTTGTTTGCGTGGAGGGAAAGAAAATGTTGTTACGTCAAGAGAAGGAATGTTTGTGTAATTGTAAGTATGTTGTTTGCGTCAAGGGAAAGAAAAAGGTTGTTTGTTCGGTGATAAGAATATTGTTTGCGTCGTAAGAAAAATATGGACAATAACAATAATATTTTCGTTGTGTTTTTGCGTTAAGTGGAATAATGTTTACGTTAGATGAAAGGTTGTTTACCCTGTCATCTGTTCCTCCTCCTCCTCCTCCTCCTCCTCCTCCTCCTCCTCCTCCTCCTCCTCCTCCTCCTCCTCCTCCTCCTTCCTTTTTCTTCTCCTGCAGTGGTCATTTCCTGTGTCATTAACTTTATATTTATTTATTTTTATATATATTTTTCTTATCTTCACGGCAAAGGACTCAAAGCGTTTCTACTTTGTTTTGATGGCGTACTACGTATTAATATGGCGTCGAATTTTGTATTTTGTAGTCATTTAGGAAGCTGTATTATGCTTCAGGTGTATGCGTGTGTGTGTATGTGTATGTGTGTCTGTCTGTATGTATGTTCATGTAAACACTCCTAAGTATGGTGTTGATGAAAAGTCACTAAACAAAGAAACCATCACCACCACTTCCACCACTACCACCACCACCACCACCACTACCACCTCCACCTCCGCCTCCACCTCCACCACCACCACCACAAAAATAAACAAAGACGTCAGGGTACTATCGAAGGAGAGTTAGAAGAGGAAGGTAAACTGAGGAACGTTGAAGATGGGGAAATTCTACTCTTACTTTCACTCCTCTAAGAACCGGAATTAACCACGATAAGACTCAATGAACGAAGGGAAAGTGATTTGAGGTCGTATTACTTGTCTTAAATATCTGCCATTTAGGAGGAGGAAGAGGAGAGGAGGAGGAGGAGGAGGAGGGAGGGAGGGAGGGAGGGAGGAAAAACTACATATTTAAATTAAAGATAAATTCCATATGTCTTTTTCTTTCTTTCTCTCTTTTTCTCTATTTATCTATCTATCTATCTATATTTATGTGTATTTTTATGTGAAATTATTGCGGAGAAAATGAAAAGAAAGAAAAGAAAAAGAAGAAGGAAGAGGAGGAGGAGGAGGAGGAGCAGGAGGAGGGAGAAAGTGTAGAAAGAGAGAGCGTCATTTCCAGGTATCCTCCGCCTCCTATTCCTCCTCCTCCTCCTTCTCCTTCTCCTCCTCCTCCTCCTCCTCCTCCTCCTCCTCCTCCTCCTCCTCCTCCTCCTCCTCCTCCTCCTCCTCCTCCTCACCTCACTTCACCTCACCTCACCTCCTACCCTCCTCTTTTCTCTTTCATCAACTCAGCCTTCTTCTTCTTCTTCTTCTTCTTCTTCTTGTATCCGACTGTAAAGGAAGAGAAGAATAGCAAAAAAAAAAAAATGACGAATAGAATATAACCTTGACGGAAGATTTCTCATGTATTTTATTTTCTACCTTTTTTATCTTTATTCTATCTTTTTATTTTATTTATTTATTTATTATTTTCTCTTCTTTGCCTTCCATTGGCTAGCGGAGTGACGAGAGAGAGAGAGAGGAAATGATTATCGCAGTGGTCAGTTGTAAGGGGTGTTAATTAGGGGGGGTGAGGAAGGGGTGAAGGGGTAAGGGGGTAGGGGGTAGGGGTAGTTAAGTGCTTAGATGTGGGTATGTATGTATGTATGAGGGTCAGTCAGGTGTGTGTATGGAGGTGTAAATAGTCAGGTGTATTGGTGATTGAGAGGAAGTTTTAGTCATATATAAGTGAAGGAAAGGAAAGGAAAGATGTAGGAAATGCAGGTGTGTTCAGGTAAGGATAAGGTATGTTCAGGTATGGTGGGGAATAAAGGTAAGCAGGTGTGTGGGAGAGGGTGTGTAGTCAGGTGTATAGTACAGGTGAGGTGAAGGGTTGGGAAGGTGGGTCTGTGGGCCATCTGTCAAACCGCCACTCCTTCCTTGCTGCGCCAATACAACGAGAAACCGTGATTCTCAACTTCTATTCATTAACAAATCCCTGTAATGCACACCAAATATATGGTTTTTCCTAACATAACAAACTTACAAATACATAACATGACTCTTGACGCTGAGGGAAGGTCAAGAATTATACTTACAAATGAAGAATATAACGTCATTCATATATTTCTTCACGTCCTCTTTAGATTATCCTCGCGCGAGTCTCAAGGTCAAACTGACACTGGATTCCCCAAGCAGACTAAAAGAGCTAGTCTAACCACCACCTTCCCTCCTCTTCCTCCTCTTCCTCCTCTTACGTATCTCCCACGTCCTTCTCGTCACCTCTATTTACTGCTTGCCCCTTCACTCCTCTTCCTTTCAGCTTCGAGTCGTTTTTTGTCTCGTTTGGATCAAGGCAGACTAGCCCTTGAGGATGGTGGGTCGTCTCTTGTCGTTCGCTTTCTCTCTCTGTCTCTGGTATAATGGTATAATAGTAGTAGTGGTGGTGGTGGTAGGTAATATATTGTAGACAGTAATCATAACTGTAATGGTAACCCGTAAAAGAAAAGGTGAAGGTGAACGGAAAGTCGTATTGTAACGTCGTCGGTGTTTATTTATGTGTGTATTCCAGTCTGACCTTGAAGCTTAACTAATGTATAAAAGGGTGATGTAAAACTCATCTTCCGCCTGCCTGCCTGTCTTTTACACCCGCGAAAGGTTAGTATCAAGGTAGCTGACCACTGCTTACCTTCTCTTCCTTCCTGTTTCCTTTACGTGTACTCATCGATGCTCTTTTGTCTCCTTCCCTCGATGAAGAGAAGAACAAAGAGGTGTGGTCGAAGGAGTGATAGTTGAAGACATAACTTTTTAACGACTGAATAGGAGATGGAATAGCTAGAGACGTAACGTGTATGGAATGAAACTGTGTGTGTATGTGTATGTGTGTGTATCTTTGTTTATCTTGTATCATCAGTTGTGTTTCTCTAAAATTGCGGAAATGAAGCTTAACTCGAGAGAAAAACTGGAGGTGGGAAAGGTTTAAAGGCCCCTTAACTCTTTGCGGATCAGGGGAACTGGGGATTACTTTGGGTGCGGTATGAGGCTAGGCTTGTTTGGGGGTGGTGGGGGGACTAAGGTCATCTTTGTGGGGGTGATAATGGAGAGAGAGAGAGAGAGAGAGAGAGAGAGAGAGAGAGAGAGAGAGAGAGAGAGAGAGAGAGAGAGAGAGAGAGAGAGTTAGTGATAATTATAAAACTAAAACGTTAATATTAAGTGAGTGTTATTGATTGATTTAAAGGTAGGTTAGGTTAAGTTAGGTTATGCATCTTTTGAAGGTCTTTTTTCTCATTTTTGTGTTGAAAGTAACGTAACTTGATGCTCGTAATCCTTGTAATAGTTATTTGTTTACTGCTATCTCTCTCTCTCTCTCTCTCTCTCTCTCTCTCTCTCTCTCTCTCTCTCTCTCTCTCTCTCTCTCTCTCTCAATGGTCAAAACACACATAGCAACAGCTGGTCACCCCCAAAACTTTCCAAGGTCACCCTTCTCCCTCTCTCTTCTCCCCTTCCTCAACCACAAAAAATTTTCATCTCCCCTTCCTTCTTCCCCTTTCTCTTAATTATCTTCCCCTCTCCTCCTCTCATTTTCTACGTCTCCATTCTCTCCTCTTTCCCCACCATTAACAAACATGCTCTGACACTTACTATAAACTGTATGTGTCTCGCTTTCATGAACTCAAGACTTTGAACCCGTTAACCCGTGAAGCATTGAAGCAGTAGTCACCAATGGTTTTTTTTCTCCTTCAAGGCTCGTTGCTTCGGTTGAATGAGTCCTCGGATCAGTAGGTTCGAATTAAGGAAGTGGAACGGTGTGAGAGCTGTATTTGTTTGTTATTTTTTTAGTTGTTTGCATTATACTTTATGATGTTTGTTTGATTAACGTTCAAATATGATACTAATGTTTGTTTACAGTGTGTGTGTGTGTGTGTGGTGTGTGTGTGTGTGTGTGTGTGTGTGTGTGTGTGTGTGTGTGTGTGTGTGTGTGTGTGTGTGTGTGTGTGTGTGTGTGTGTGTTTGTTTTGTTTGTTTGTTTCTGAGATTCTGGATGTGTTGTTCTTGACCTTGGAAATAGCGAACATCTAGAAGGCAAAGCTCTTCCCCTTACTCCTTCCTTCTTTTTCCTCTTCTTCTTCTTCTTCTTCTTCTTCCTGACACCAGCTTAACTGACACATTTAATCAACTAACATGTGAAGGTAAGTAAGTAATGATTGAAGATGTAACTAAAAGATTGAGTGACTAAGACAATAGATTTTTTTCTTTCCTTCTCTCTCTCTCTCTCTCTCTCTCCTCTCTCTCTCTCTCTCTCTCTCTCTCTCTCTCTCTCTCTCTCTCTCTCTCTCTCTCTCTCATTAGCGGCTCCCTCAGAGACTTGGTGGGTGGAGTCAAAGGGGCGATTTCCAAGATGACCAGTGGAAGAGGCAATTAGTAAATAGATTATCTCTCTCTCTCTCTCTCTCTCTCTCTCTCTCTCTCTCTCTCTCTCTCTCTCTCTTCTCTCTCTCTCTCTCTCTCTCTCTCTCTCTCTCTCTCTCTCTCTCTCTGAATTTGACGTTATTCCAGGTATTGTTTCAGTAGTAGTAATAGTAGTAGTAGTAGTACTAGTAGTAATAGTAGTAGTAGTAGTAGTAGTAGTAAATAGTAGTAGTAGTAGTAGTAGTAGATCAGAAGTAGAAACAGGTTTTTGAAGTGACGTATACTGGTTATGTAAGACTGACGAACGCCATTATGATAGAACAATAACAATAACAATAACAATAATAACAACAACACTATAGATTAACACGACTGGTAGAAGTAATAGTAGAAAGGCCCGAGGAAACGTTGCCAAATCGGAAAAAAATTACACCAAATAACTGATATCACTCAAACATCACACACAAAATCAACCTAACTTTATAATCAGTCCTTCAAGTTAAGTAAACACGATATAAACCAAAGTAGTGTTAAGTAGGTAAACACATTCGTAAGTAAAGGGAGTCGAATAAAGGAGAGGAAACAATTGAGGTGAAAGTTTACCGGACTGAAGCGACGGATGAAGAGAGAGAGAGAGAGAGAGAGAGAGAGAGAGAGAAGAGAGAGGAGAGAGAGAGAGAGAGAGAGAGAGAGAGTGGTAGAGACAGAGACAGATGGAGGGATGGAGGAAAGGTTTGGATTCTGGACTGGTGGTAGTAGTAAAGTGATAACTGGTAACTGGTAACCCAAGCCCCAGCCATACCTCCACTAAAACCACTACCTTCACCCCCTCTTCACCCTCCTTTCCTTCCCCCTACCTTACCTCCGCCTCCCTGCCACCATCTCACTCCTCCTGCAACTTTTCTATACTCTATTGGCAGTCCACTACATGTCTGTACCATAAGTTAGGAGTACGTTCCCTTATGTTGATGTTGCCTCCGTCACTTTTGATGTTATTGATGTTTTCTGATGTTTTTTTGTATGAGAATAACCACTGATGTTGTTATTATTGTTGGTGTTGTTATTGTTGTACTACTACTACTACTACTACTACTACTACTGCTGCTGCTGCTCTGCTGCCTAGTACTTACTTTCCTACTACTTACTTACTTACTTACCCAACCACTCTCACTTTGCCCCATGACCTCTTCCTCCACATTCTGCTCAACTCGCTACTTTTTTTGTGCATTGGTTTCATGTTTGGTATCAGGTTCTCTTTATTATTTCTTACTTAATGATGACAACCAGAATGTGTGTGTGTGTGTGTGTGTGTGTGTGTGTGTGTGTGTGTGTGTGTGTGTGTGTGTGTGTGTGTGTGTGTGTGTGTGGCTACTACTACTTTTAATAATAATGATAATAATAATACCACTATTATACCAATATTAATTAATAACTGCAATTATAATAGTAACAACACTAATTAACATC
>JAXIVD010003432.1:12500-46162 GCA_036785275.1 Cancer borealis
AGAGAGAGAGAGAGAGAGAGAGAGAGAGAGAGAGAGAGAGAGAGAGAGAGAGCAGTTAGTCAGTGCCATGGCTTACCAACTCCAACTGAATTTGTGTTATATACATTGTTATATGTATTGTGGAGTACAGTCAGCAACAGTCAGACACATTCATGCTTTCCACTCCCATAGAGCGTATTACGAAAACTTTTTCTGACACACACGATACAATTGATACGTAGACATGCACCAGCCAGCCACTCAGCGCCCCGGAACACTACTACGACACCTGTTACTAAGAGATGATAATCCGTGATGAAGGGAAAGCAATGACTAAGAGGAGTTATTTTATTTTATTTTATTTTTTTTATCATTATGGTGATAAATAATTCTCACTTTCGTTTGTTAATTACCACTTTAAAAAAAATCTATAATCGTGTTAAATGGATGACTGATTTTTCCTTTTTTTTTTTTTTGTAAGTGATTTTTTTTTTCCTTTCGTCTCTGTGTCACATTTTGCTCCATTGTCAAGTGGTATTTAATGAATGCCAGACCGTGTGTGTGTGTGTGCGTGTGTGTGTGTGTGTGTGTGTGTGTGTGTGTGTGTGTGTGTTGCTACTAATTTTACACTTGGCATACACGTCACCACTGAATGAATTTGTCGCGTAGAGTTGAGTAACCGTGTGTGTGTGTGTGTGTGTGTGTGTGTGTGTGTGTGTGTGTGTGTGTGTGTAGCGTCATCGGTAACGTGGTAATTAGTCAGTAAGGGGTAAGGGGTGTGACGGCAAGGGTGGGGAGGGAGCAGAGAGGGAGTGAGGGGGCAGAGAGGGGAAGGAGTGGCAAGGTAGTACGTGACGCTGGCTTGTTACAGAAGGTTGGGAGACTTACGTGTAACGGGGGTGGGGGGGGGGGGGAGGAGCACGTGATGGGAAATTTCAACTATTACTACTACTACTACTACTACTACTACTACTACTACTTGGTGCCTTTATTCCTGCTCTTTCCCTGTTCGTTCTTTCTTCCTGTTTAAAGTTGATAAGGTCATAAGGGTGAAGGGTGAGGATGTGTGTGTGTGTGTGTGTGTGTGTGTGTGTGTGTGTGTGTGTGTGAGGGAAGAATGTATGTGATGATATAACTTGAGGTTCTTTCTTCATATTTACGTAACTGAAGAGGAAGAGAGAGAGAGAGAGAGAGAGAGAGAGAGAGAGAGAGAGAGAGAGAGAGAGAGAGAGAGAGAGAGAGAGACACACACACACACACACAACTTGGACCATCAATGCTGTACCGTTCTCACTAATTACGAGACTTGGGAAACCTTCTTTGTTCCTTACCATTTAACTAAGACGCAGTCACATCCCCTTCAAGGATATAAGATGACTTAGCTCTCCACACACTCGATCACTCGTAGCTTAGAGACATTAAGAGGAATTTCAATGTCAAAAACAAGGTTAACGCATCTACAAGTCGCCTGAATTTCCACCTTCCCTTATTGATATACTAAACCAAGGTGTATTGATTTAATTCATATTCCCTGTTCGTGTGGAGAGATAATTTTGGTGTTATTTAAAGGATAAGCTTGATTAAGGAAGAACTGAACGGTAAATAAAGGAGTTGATATAATACGGAACTATTAAATACTTCCTGGCAGTATAGAATGGAATTTCTCTGTTCGCTCCAAGAAGAAAATAAAAAATATATAGAAGTAATAGAAAAATAACCTAAACCAGCTGTATCGTTTATCTTTTAACAATAATACCTAATCAATACATAGAAACACTTGATTAACATGGCTTGAGTAACACACAGTAACTTGTAGTAGAAAGAGTAGTATAGAAAAGACAAGTAGAAATGTGGAAGCCAAAGACGGCAAGATTTGTGTGTGTGGGAGGGAGGTAGGGAGGGCAATGGAGGTGGTAGTAGGGAGAAAGGGCGAGGGAAGTGGTAGGAGGGAGACAGGGCGAGGGAGGGAGGTAGATGGATATAGGAGGGAGGTGGAGATGATCTCTCTACCTGACTCCCTCCAAACCTCAGTATGTGGCGATGAGTTGAACTGAGTGGTTGTGTTTAGAAATTCTCCGTAGTCTGTGATAGATAGTTAAAAAGCAATAAGAAAGAAAAAAACAAGCTCTTCCAAGATGCATAGATCGTTTTGCTTAGGTAAAAACATCATTATTTGCATAACGTTTTTTTGACGTTTTTGTGTGCGCTTGTGTGTGTGTGTGTAGTGGACAGAATACTCCTGTCATTCTCGTGGAGTGGTGGAGTGGTGTGCCAAGGAAGACAGGTTATTGTGTGTGTGTGTGAATCTAACCTTAATTAATAGGTGCAGTGATTAATATTAGTAATGGTGCTAGTCGCGTGTGTGTTACGTTATGACCTTATCCAGTGTTCTATCCTTTTCCATATCAAAGAGTAATACTATAATGACATCAAGACCTCATAATGATACTGACAATATGTAAGAATCAATGAAAAGAAAATCTGGTGCGAGATATATTACGTTGCTACTTATTTCACGTGAACAAGCAAGGCTACAGAAAAAGATATATATTGCTGGTGAACTGTGTGACACAATTATAGTTCAGTGATAACAATAAGAACATTTGAAGTATATATGTTAAGCAGAATTACATAACAGGTGAAAATGACTGAAAAAAAAATCTAAAAATTAATCTAAAACCAATGTATATATATTCGGAAGATATATTACACTATCCATTATCTCAGTATTGGATATAATAGTAACAGTATTTTGTGTGATATTGTATGTTTTAAGATATGACTTGGTAGCATAGGCAAGAGGTCAATCCTTTCACTGTCTGTAAAAACTGGGCGTGTTGGTGTGTGTGAAGTCTTGGGGAGTTGTCAGCCTTACTTCAATGACTGGGTACATGCAGTCTCTCCCTCCCGCTCTCTCTCTCTCTCTGGATATGTAGGTTAGGAATATAGGTGTAACATGCTGGGGTATATACAAGTGCTATTTTACTTATTAATTATAGGGGTGATTAAAATATTGAATGTGTGTGTTTAGGGAGTTTCAAGGTTAGCTATTATGTGGGTGTAGTGTTTCAGAGTGTCAGTAGTAGTATATAAGGACTGTTAAGTTATCTGTTGTTGTTACTGGGTAGTACATATATAATAGAAGTTATATAACTTTTAATTGTTGCTATAATAGATTCAGAGGGAAGGCTAATGAAAATTATTAATGTCAGCTTATTTAATAGACTTGTTAATTATTATTGCATATTTTTACCTTGGTTAGTTATTGTTTATGGCTGTAGGGATATTAGTGAATCATTATAACTATTGTATGCATGTGTAAAGTTATAGTATTGTTATGAGAAGGATTGAACACTTGGCTCTGACCGTATTAATACATATTGATACATCTTTTAGTCTGTTGTGGAAAAATTACTCTCAAATTAGTGTATATAAACTATTATTGTATTATATAGGGAAGTTAAGAAAATACTTAGAAATTACCCTTGAATTAGTGTATATAGACTATTGTATTATATATGGAAGTTTTTGGATAGGAACAGTTTATAATCCAACCTGCACAGATGTAGTAGAAGTAGTAGTAGTAGTAGATACACCTTAATTACTTCCACTCAGCTGTTTAAATGTAACGTGATAACCTACACCAGCCTGTTCTTAGGAAGGTCTGGGTGATTTTCTGGCTAAATAAGTATGACATGTGGCCCATAAATCACAGGCTAACCTATACTTGCATGTTCTTAGAAAACTTAGGGTTGT
The DNA here is from genome assembly GCA_036785275.1 of Cancer borealis. Lineage (NCBI taxonomy): Eukaryota > Metazoa > Arthropoda > Malacostraca > Decapoda > Cancridae > Cancer > Cancer borealis. The sequence continues at coordinate 16,236 of JAXIVD010003432.1, forward strand.
TGGTTTCTAATGTTGTATACTAGCTTGTTCTTAGAAAACTTAAGGTTGTATGTATGTTTTCTAATGTTGTATACTAACTAGCCTGTTCTTAGAAGATTGAAGGTTATTTACTTAATGCCATCTGTCATCCACCATTAGAAAGGGAAGGAATAGTACGTGTCATTAGTTTATGAAATCAGTCATCACCTAGAACTTTACTGACAGAATGAAAACATAGACTAGCAATTATAGTAAGGAAACGCATAGCTTGTTCTTGTCACTGTATCCCGGCCATAGTGAGATAGATAGTGATGTATTGGATGGTGTCTTGTACTTATGGTGATGCTTGATTGGTATGGTGAAAGGATGTAATTTTTTTTTTTTTGGTCATATAGATACATTCTTTAGATTCCCAGCTAAGAGGTTGCTATGGTGTAACAAGGTCATAGTTACAAGGTGGTGGAGGTTAGGTGACAGCCTTGTACTGTGCCAAGGAGAGGTACAGTAGTAGGAAACATCAGCTTTGTACTGTACATACTTCCTAGAAATGACTGTGCTGAGTTGGCTGTTGGCCAGACCTTCTGTGGTGGTGAATGTAATAAGTCAAAAAACATTCTTTGCCTTGCAGTGTGTAGCCAGTACTTAGCGATCAATAGACTTGTATATTATTTATCTATAATCTCAAACATGAACTGAGCTACATTGGAGATAGTGTTGATGTAGGGCATAAAATGTTAACATGAAATATCAAAGTCAAGCATGATGTTATATTTTTCTTTATATATATATTTTTTCATCTGCAAGTAAAAAAAATCATTAAATTCATGAGACTTAAATTATCAGTCTTATACAAATACTTGAAAGTACTTGAGGTATTCATCTTTTTGCTTTAACATCAACAAAATTCATATTAATTTAACTTGCCGGAGATACAAACTTCACAAGGTTATTTAGTTAATGATCCGTCACCTTGCATTCAGCGAGGGAGCCTTTCAAGGAAGGTCAGTGCCGTATGACCCTATAGTTGCAACGCTAACTTAAAATCAATCGACACATTTCCCATTTCACCTGTAGATCATAAACTTTAATCATATATTTATTTATTACAACTGTCCAGCCTTAAACTGACACCCGTTCGTAGATAGATTTATTTATTTATTTATTTTTATAATTATTTCTGTGGTCTTTATCTTACTGACTGCATGTTTCACAACCCTTTAATGATAGTACTGTACAGGTAACAAAGCGCTGTTGCGGCGGAGTGTTGCCTTACTTTCTCTTTCATATTAATAACTTATCTGCTTCTCAGTATAATATGAAGTTTTCTAGTAATTTTTTTCCTTAGACTTGACCTTGCTATTTATCATTTTAAGTCGCCCTAAATATTTGTAGCTATTTATATCCTCTACGAAGTGTACTTTTTCTGTAAAAGTCTCCGGATTAAGTGTCTAAGAGAGTTATGTTAGTGTATAGGGTTACACTTAAGTGGTCTTTATCATAGTAGTGAAAGTTCATTGATCTAGCCTATGAGTGTCTGATGTAAAACTCCTTACTCAGTGTGTGTGTATAAAGGTTTCCGTCCAGTTTCTAGTCACAAGAACTGGAACTCGTAAGTCAATAAAAAACTTGACCAATAAACCTTAATATAGTGACTGCGATGATGATGATGATGATGAAATGTGGTAGAAGTGTTCAATGGTAATACTCGACTTAGACTCACACGGGAACTTTTCTTGAGGTGTGACGTTGATGTGAATTATTACTTATACATGAATACATTTTTGAGATGTTCGTCGTAATCATCGATCGTTCATTCCCATGAAATTTACGAAAGCTGCAACAATTCATAACTAGTGAAAGTGATGTAAGAGTAAGAGGAGTATATTATGTAACTATACACATTCCCTATACCTGTATGGCTGCCTGATAGTGCTTGTCTTATATTACTTGTCGTTCTTATATGTTGAAAATGATAACTTACGAGGAAAGAAAATAATGAACCGCAAGTTTTTTATTTTTGTTATATAATTATTCACCTGTGCTTGTATAGGGAATGTTTTATACTTGTCGTTCTTTTATGTTGAAAGAACGTACGATGAAAGGAAATAATGGATGCAAGTTTTCATTTTTTATAGTTTATTCATCTGTTTCTCTTTCTTGCAGTGTTCCTTGGGATGGTTGGGTTGCTGCTTGTCGTGTTTGGAATACTAGTGGCAGTGTTCTTTGACCCTATGGTTAACTCCTTCATATTCAAGGTTTGTAATCACTTGGGTTACTTCAATTGTATCGGTTTTCTTTCATTTCGTAGCAACATAAATGTGACTACCTTAATTACGTTCAGATTTCATGTAATGTTATATAGATATCACAAATTATATACTTTCACTTTTTTCTATTTGCATCTGGAAAATAACGTGTGATTTTTTTTTCTTCACAGGAACTCATTATACGCAACAACACTGACATGTACGAGAAGTGGAAGGAGCCTCCCATTGTGCCTCACTTGCAGGTGTACTTCTTCAACATCAGCAACAAGGAGGAGTACTTGGAAGGGGACAAGCCAGTGTTGCAGGAGGTGGGGCCTTACTGCTACAGGTGAGGCTCGGTGTGGCTTACCTTGTGTTATTAATCAAGGTTGCTGGAAGGATTTTGGCTGAAGATCATAATGCTTACAAGTTGTTGTTTTGTGTAGTTGCATGATAGGAAAACGATATTATATTTGTTTTACTCAGTGATCAGAGTTTCATTTTACTTATATTTAACTTGTAATACTTTTAACAAGCACTTATTAGTAATGTATTTTTTTCAGAGAACACTGGAGAAAAGTGAATGTATCCTTTCATAATAATGGAAGTGTTTCTTATGAGACTCAGAAGTTTTATTTCTTCGAGAGAAATGCTTCTGTTGGATCAGAAGATGATCTCATCACCACTCTCAATATTCCAATGATGGTACGTCAACACTTATTGTACAGTTTGAATTGAGATAATTACTGTGAGGTATTCTTTCTCCATAGTGAAGAACGATAAAAAATATTAGATCACTACAGAGCCTATTGATGAATTTTCGTTTTAATGGTGCTGTACTGAATGAAAGTATACAATTTACACTTGCTATTTGCCATAATGTCAATGACTTGAGCCTCATTTCTTTTTAAAGTTTGTAACCATGTAAGTTATGCTTGAACCAATATAACTGTACATTTATATCTTATGTTTTTCTTATGTTACTCTCAACATTCTTGGTTAGATTGATGAATAAAAAAGTAAAGCCAATCTGTTCATAATAATTCCAACTGTACTTATGCCATGCCTTCAACATTGCAAAAAAATACTGAAATATGATTCGTAAACTTCCCAACCTCCTTCTAGACTGCTGTGTCCCAGTGGAGGTTTGCTGCAAGACTCGCTAAACTTGCCCTTTCCTCCATGCTGGAAGTGTTGGGCACGAAGCCATTTGTGACCAAGACTGTCGGGCAACTTATGTGGGGGTATGACGACCCTCTCCTCAAGATAGCGAAGGACATCATCCCTCCTGATAAACGCTTACCTCATGAACAATTTGGATTCTTTATTGAGGTAAGTAATGTTTTTTTTTTCTATGCTATTAAAAAACTGGTGAATGGCAATGAAAAATTTTATTAATAAAAGCCTGCTTGTGATTGGCGGTTTTCTTTAAAGAGGAATGAGTAATTAAAAAATGGAGGTGGAATTAAGGTTGTTCCAGGTGTGTTGATACTCCTCTGTTAAATGTGATCAAGTCATAAGAAAGTGCCAAAGTATGTTTGTGTGTGTGTGTGTGTATCTCTTAGTACTGCTTTACTTTGATGAATAGAAGTGTTTCATCAATGATTATGAGTTCTATGATTCAATATGCTGCTTGTTCTGTAATGTAGTGTTAGTGATTATAAGTGATATATTCATAGCATAAGTAAATGAAGAGGCTGTAAAAGTCCAGTTGACCTACACAAGACAGCTCCTGTGCACCTAACATTTACCATACAGTTAAATTTCTAGATTCTTATAGCATAATTTTATATTTCAGAAAAACGGGTCAACTGACGGTCTATTGAATGTGTACACTGGTGAGGACGATATGACCCGCTACACAACAATCAACACCTTCGACTACAAGTGGGAGTTGCATTACTGGAAGACAGACGCTTGTAATAAAATTCAAGGCACGGATGGCTCCTCCTTCCCCCCCGGCGTCGGGAAACATACCGTCCTCCGCATGTTCAACAAAAATCTGTGCCGCTCAATTCCTCTCACGTACTGGCACAATATAGAAAACTTTGGTATTGAGGGAATGAGGTAAGGCTACTCATTGTTGAATTAAATTAACTTGAGTGTGATTACAATATAGTGACCAAATAACACATACAAACACCACACTCTACTACTACATACACATTTTTATTTATATAGAGTTTTATTGGGTTTTGTAGTCCTATTCTAAATGTTGTGGTTTTGGTGGTGAACGCATGTATTTGCTTTGTGTATAATGCATCTGTTGTACTTGCAGGTTCTCTCCTCCACCTGATATCTTTGCCAATGTGTCCGTTAAGCCTGAGAATGACTGCTACTGTTCAGGAGGACCACCTTGCATTGGAGGCGGTGTGTTCAACATAAGCTCATGTAAATTTGGTAAGTATAGAAGTTGTAGAGCAAACATTTCACTTCCCAAAGGCTAGTAGAGAGTATAACGATGAGAATAAAAAAAAAAAAAGATAAGAGAGTATTATAGATTAAGAAGCAGATCAAAGTTGAAAGTATATGGCCCATAAATAAAAAAAATAAAAAAAACTGGACAGGAGCAGAATATATGATAGATGGACAATTAGAGCACAGAATGGCAACCCAGAGATGGTAGAAGACAGCTGAGCAAACTGGGAACTAGAAGGGGAGATATAAGAAGCTTAGCTGTGGTGGGCTGAGATAGACGAGCAGCCACCCACTACAGAGAGGCCTTTATCATGCATTAGAATCATAGAGGCTGTTAAGGATGAAACATTATCATAAAAATCAAATATTTGTTTTTCTTGATTGATTTTGGTTATTTTTCGTGACTAATACATGCATTGTTTTTTCCTCTTCCAGGTTCCCCAACGCTAGTCTCCTGGCCACACTTTTATCAAGCGGATCCTAAGTATAGTGAAGCTGTTGTTGGCATGAATCCTGACCCAGAAAAACATGCAATGTTCATAGATGTTGCTCCAGTAAGTTCACAAACCACCGTATAGTTTTGTCTCAGTATATTCTGTGATTTGAGTCTTAATAATAATAATAATAATGATAATATATACTTTATTTAGTCTTTCTTGTGTAGTACAGTAAAGAAACTTAAGAAAATACTTATAAAACTAGGAATATACTTATAAAACTACTGTACTCTCTCTCTAGCAGATCCAATTCATCATGTATTTTTCCCTCATAAAAGGAACACTCGGAAGAAAGTTTGTAGCACATTTGACTTTCCTATTACTTACCTAGAACAAAAATATCTCTTTATAGGGACTTAATAATTGCTTGAACTTAGTAGACTGTTCATTTACTTACCTGTGGAAATTCTCCCTGGTTAAATTATGTATATGATTGATTATTTATTTATTTATTTACAATCCTTACTCTTATTTTCAGCGCACTGGAACGCCTTTGAGAGCACAGGCGCGGTTACAGATCAACATTGCTGTTCCTCATGTGCCTGAAGTGTATCCGGCAGCCAAGCTTAGAGAAATGATCTTCCCAGTTTTATGGTTTGAAGATGTACGTAAACATGAACTAACACTATTACTATTCTCTTAGGAGGGTTGAATAATCTTTGTCTTACAGTGATATAGAATTCACTTCATCACATTATTGGCTATGTTGCTTATGAAATCTCTTGATATCAGCTACATTTTTTCATTGTATGTGATGCTATTTCCTTTCTAGAGTTTGATATTCTTTATCTTTTTAGGGTGTTACTGAACTTCCTGGAGATCTGATGGATTTGCTGAGGCTCGGGGAAAATACTCCACCGGTAAATAATCTTAAATACTTTATTAAAATGGGTTAAATAACATTTTATGTAAGAATCGTAGCGTGTCAGCGTATGATTGATGATATTTTGTGTTGTGATAACTTAGCGTAGTTTTTTTTTTTTTTTTTTTTTTTTTAAACTATATGGTTCAAATATGCAAGATTATGGTGGAAATATTGTAAATGTGGGAGTATAAATCTATTTAGACAAGAGTAACAGTCCTCTGGAATAAAATCAAACATAAGAAAAGCCTGTAGAAGCTTTGCCATACATTTTTTTTAAGGAAGTAAGTGAGAAATTGATTAGCATTAAGTAGACAAGGAGAAATATCATAGGAATATTTATAACATTCAATATATTTACTTTGAGTTATAATTTTTCCTTTTTCCTTTTCAGGTGGCAAAGCTTAGTATGCTGTTAGCAACTTTCATCATGGGATTCACAACTGTATTATTTGTGGTTATTGTATTCTTAACCACACACTACAACTTACCCGTCCCCTACTTCAACCCCAACTATACCCACAAGGACGGCAAAACAACAAAGGTCAATAACACACAAAGTTCAGCCCGTAAATCAGAATTGTCAGGGCACGTCAACACCATGGTATCCAATCACCCGGAGAATGACAACGCTTGACATCACGGGACAGACCCACACACAAGCACACAATCTTGGAGGAATAATCATCATCACACTCAAGGTCATCCAGAGTCTCGGAGACCCTACCCTGTACCTAGCACTCAGCCTAGAATGATGAGGTCTCACTTTGGGGATGGGGCATCTTATAAAATTGCTGGGCAGACACTTCATCTTTTCAGCCCACAAAATCCACATTCACAAGTTCAGGTTGCAGCTTATCATGCACAGAATCCCATGGTTTATTCATAACTCCAGCAGCGTTAACTGTATTTATCCTGACAAAGGTTCTTTCTGCCTGTGACTGCCCTCAGTTGGTGCTGGATACCATTTTAGGATTACTAGTGGTGTGATTTTGTATTTATGGTTCATTGCCTATTTTAAAAGAAGAACCAAGAACATGTAATTTTTGTAGATCCATGTGTGTGTGTGTGTGTCTGTCCTATTGTAATGTAATAGGTGTATAAAATGGAAAAAAAGTATATACGTATATATAGCACAGTCTCTAGTTTAGTTCAAGAAGGTTAATATAAATATCAAATTGTATTTAGATATTTTAATTGAATTCATGGTTCTCGTGTGCTCAAGATGATACTATAATAGTACTTAAATTTCCAACATTCAAGAAATGCATGCCGGGGAAGCTTGGCTTGATTTATTTTCATGCATACAATTTGACTAATTCACATCATTTAAGTCGAGTGATTTGATATTAGTTATACTGTTAAGTTTTAACAAATATGTGAAACGATTGACCTTTCCGTATGTTTTGGGAATCCATATCACATGAACTAATAGTTAGGCTGTGATAGAAAAAACTTTTATATGATGTAGATATTTTTTTACAGTGACAATAAAAGGATATTTGTTTTCTTTAGTATAATCACCATTCCTTGATATATTTTAGGAGAGACCTTTACTGCATTTCCACTTGACAATGATAACAAACTTTAGATAACTGTCTTGTAAGAGCTCTTCCCACGAGGTTAAAAGTCCATGACATATCCAGCAAACCTTGAAGTATCGGACCGATAACGGCAAACAGCGGGCCCAAGGTGAGTGCGAGATTTGGGAGTCCTCATGAGTGATGATGCCACTTTCACAACCACATCACCAAGATCGTGCATACAGGAAGGAAGCTGGCCAGATGGATCCTGAGAACCTTTAAGACAAGAGACAGTACCTGTATGCTGTCCCTTTGGAAGTCCCTGGTGCTGCCCCTAGTGGAATATTGCTGCCAGCTCTGGTCTCCTCACAAAGTAGGAGACACCATGAAAATAGAGGCCCTGCAGAGATCCTTCACAAACAAGATTCAAAACGTCCACCACCTCAACTACTGGGAGCGACTCAAGGAACAGACTCTACTCCTTGCAAAGAAGAAGAGAGCGCTACCTAGTGATTTATGTGTGGAAGATCCTGGAGGGCCTTGTACCGAATGTGGGCATAGAAATTAACCCACACCCAAGAAGAGGACGGTTATGCTATGTGAAGAGGGCAGAAGCAACGTCTCAGAAAATAAAGACTTGCATGCATAGCTGCTTCTCACACAATGGGGCTCGTCTCTTCAATGCTGTGCCGGACACCATCAGGAACCTGACAGGGGTCACACCTGACCTCTTTAAGCACAGGCTGGACAGATGGTTGTCCACAATACCCACAATACTGACGGCTCCCGTCTCCCAACACCTCCCTCTATTGGAGCTGCTATGTATGTCCCAGTACGTTCCACTGCCGTCACCAGATTAAGAATTGGACACAGCCGCCTAAACTCCCACCTACACAAGCTGGGCATGATTGATGACCCCCACTGCCCTTGATGCCCTACACAACCAGACACCCCAGAACAACACCTACTTCACTGTCCTCGTCACCACTCCCACCGCATGGCACTCCTTCACTCACTATCGTCTCTCCACATCCACAGACCAACAATAACAGACATCTTAGGTGGCTCTCAAGATCCTGGCCTGGCCTTCAAAGTACTCAAACACACCAGGACCTTCCTCCAAAGGACAGGTCAACTCAACAGGATCTGATCCACTCATTCATTTGCAACCCGCACTAGAGGCTGTGGCACCACAGCCTGCACGGCCCCATCAAATTCCCAAGAAGAAGAAGATCAGTGATGACTCATCATCAACAGTAATAGATAAGAGTTTGTTTACTTATTTACCTTCTGACACTTATTCTGTTTTTAGGAACTTAGCTTTTATTTTTACAGCTCCAATACGTGAGGTTCGGGCAGAGGTGTGGCAGGCTGGCAGCAGTGGGCCCCCAGGCTGGCCGTGCTGGTAACACAAAACTACATACAAGACAAAACAAGTACGTTGATCAAATATTTCAAACTCATACTCATATTTTTCTACAGTCAATTTAGTGTTTTAAAAAGCGAGTATATATGGGTTCAGTTTATTGTTACCATATTATAGCTTATGCGATATGTAAAATATCAAAATAATTATTTTGTGGATAAAAAATTAATAGGTGTCCATAAAACAATGATAGAAAAAAAAAATATTGTCTTTGTATTATTGGAACCAATTGTTATTGTCCCAAGAAGAAGAAGAAGAAGAAAATGACTGATGGACATCCTAGGTGGCTCTCAAGATCCTGGCCTGGCCTTCAAAGTACTCAAACACACCAGGACCTTCCTCCAAAGGACAGGTCAACTCAACAGGATCTGATCCACTCATTCATCTGCAACCTGCACTTTTGGGGCACTAGAGGCTGTGGCACCACAGCCTGCACGGCCCCATCAAATTCCCAAGAAGAAGAAGAAGAGGACCAAGTGTTATTGGCCTCCATATCGGGACTCAAAGCTATCAAAAGCAATACAAGCAAGATATCCACCACAAGAACAATGGTCACAATATACAGCAAGAGTTCTCTCCAAAACTGGTAAGTTCTCAAGTTTGTCAAATTTGTCATTAATCTTGCACAGTTGCAAGCTAACTGAAAACTACTAAAGAGAAAAAAAATTATGCATAATCAAATTTCTTTATGCATAAGCTAATTTTGTGTTTTTAAAATTTCATAAACTAGTTACTATACTCTGTTTTTCCCCACCTTACCACTGACAGGTGAAGATTTGGCACACACGCATTGACAACTTGTGATTATGTATTTTAAAGTCTGTAAAATACAAATAACCATTACACATTATATGAATCCCAAATATGCAGAGTTAGCAATGCACATGTACCACAAAAAAAAAAAAAACCGCCGCCAGTGGCAAGCTGGAAAAAGCAGAGTTTAGTTGCTTTAATTAAGTGCAAACAGTTTTGGTTGAAGTATTTAATTTCTTATGTTAGTTATTCACCGTTTACCGTTTACCATTGATGAAGTTCCAGGCCCTGCTCCACTGGCTACGCCGTGCTCCGCAGGGCCGTCATAAATGCAGTATCAACACCGATAACTATCCTCAATGCACGTATTAATAACGTCATAGGCTTTCGTGAATAAGTGGGTCTTCAGTGCTTTCTTAAAAATTATCAAGGTATCAGATTTCTTAACGTTCACAGGTAACTCATTATATAGTCGTGGAGCAATCTTTTCAAATGCTCTAAAATCCATTTCCAAGTTAACTCGGGGCTCAAAGAGCCTGTGCTGCTCAACAGTGTGTCTCAGAGCCATAGGGGTATCAAGATGTAAGTCCTGCAGTAAATTTCTTATATATCCAGGTTTACCAAATCGAACTGCTTGATGTGTCAAGACACAAATTTTGTAGATGACACGTGCTTTGATTGGCAGCCAATGCAAATCAATAAGGGTTGGTGTTATTCTTTCACGGGGAGGTAGGCCTCTTATGAGTCGAGCAGCTCTGTTCATAACCAGTTGTAGCTTCTTCAATAGATAATTAGGAAGTCCATAATAGAGTGAATTACAATAGTCCAATTTGCTAATTACATAATTGTGAACAAGCATTTTCATTGTATTTGCATCCAAGTATTTCTTGAGAAATGAAATATTCCATAGATGATACCCCGTTGTATTTAATGCTGATAATCTTAGTTTTATATAATTATGTTAATTAATTCTGTACAGTACTAGCTTCGTGATATATTTGTTTGTTTATTCTAGATGACTTCAGCAAGGCACAAAGAGCATCTCGGAGGGGAGAAGGGTATTCGGATGTTCAGAGTGAGGGGGAATATGGACGTGGCTGTAGGAGGTATGTAATATTATTTGAGACAATATTTGTTGAGTTAAAAATCTGTCTACCATATCCTCTAGCATCAACAAAGAAAATGTCAGGCTTCATGTATTACATATATTTATTTTTGATGTAGGTACCTTAGTATTTGCAGTAGTTATATTACTTTGGTGTGTGTGTGTGTGTGTTATTTTAACAAAAATCAGTTGATAACTTTGGTTGTGTTCTCTCTCTCTCTCTCTCTCTCTCTCTCTCTCTCTCTCTCTCTCTCTCTCTCTCTCTCTCTCTCTCTCTCTCTCTCTCTCTCTCTCTCTTTCTTTTTTCAGCACTGTCGCCTGCCTGGCCTTGGTGGGGCCAGTGTGAAGTCATCAGTGAAGTACATGGTAGATACAATCCTGACGAATTTGATGCAAACCAAATTTAATTGGGAGGGTTGCAGTGGTTGGAAAACCAAAAATAACGAGCACAAGATGGGATTCAAGAAAACCAAGATCTGTTCAATAATGACAAGTATATTACACTAAACTTATTAATTATTAAGCTGTTGTAGTAAATTCCATCTTATTAAGGGATTCATTTCCATCATTTCTCTAAAGAAATATAAAAGTGCAATGATATTTATACTTCAAGGTACGCTTGCTTCAGTCCCTCAAAAAGTAGTCAAGAACCAGTAAGACATAAACAGTGGATATATTGAAATATTTTCATAGTTACAGTAATGCTACTTTTTAGTCTAGTGGGGACAGTATTATACAATAAGTACAAACACACACACACACACACACACACACACACACACACACACACACACACACACACACACACACACACACACACACACAATTTAGGTAGCAATATATATATATATATTTTTTTTTTTTTTTTCCTGGAGCATTGCTTAACAGCACCAATTTCATGACCACCGAAGATGAAATTGGTAAAACCATCATGATATACTTGAGGAATTCCTCTGACCAATGTGGGGGACGAAGTCGGCATGTTTGAATTACAGCAGAGCAACGAGGGCTCATAGCTTCTCGTAGCAATCATTGCTTAATATTTGGAAAATCATTTAGTCATTATTTATATTTATTTACTACTCTGGGAGAATCTTTTAAAAAGTTTCTAAGGTTAAGGTTTAAGGTTTCTAAAGTTATATTTACATAATTTTTTTCAAATCCACCAGTTTTTGTTATATTCATTATTACTAGCAGGACCTGCGAAAATTTCACGGAATTAATGCTATATAGTATACCCCTTCTCTCTCTCTCTCTCTCTCTCTCTCTCTCTCTCTCTCTCTCTCTCTCTCTCTCTCTCTCTCTCTCTCTCTCTCTCTCTCTCTCTTAGATCCAACCTGTTCATAGATTCAACTTATGGGATTTCTAAAGTTTACTTTTTTGTTTGGAAATACAAACATTTTCCCAGCCCTGGTAATGCTATGGATCTTGAGTACTATAAATAATTTCTAATATTCTCTTTATATATTTTTTATTTTATTTTTTAGTTTGTAGATCCACTGTGCCTGAAGTGAACCTCAGTTCAATGGAAATTTTTTTTTGCATGCATATTATGGCATTTCTGTAATTTTGGAACATGTCTGATGTGTCTTAATTGTATGTGATGTTTTAAGTTTAAAGGCTGAGGAATGGTTTTCCCAAAAGCAACTTATGTTGTGGATCAGTTTGGTTTGGGTTTAGTCTGTGATCCCCTCGGGCTTGAAGGGTAGAGTGAATTGCTTGTGTGACCCATTTCATTGGGTGATCTCTACTATTCCTTTTACCTACTGTTTGTTTTCTTTTTCCTCTGGCCTCTACCTCTGTCCTCCCTGGTAACAAGGAGATGGGTTTTTGATGATGTCTGTGGTGTATTATTTACTAAATAATTATAGAGTAATTTTGTCATCTTCTTAATCATCAGCAGGGACATTGTGATTTTTAAATGGCTGTGATATATGAGTCACTATAATTTAGGATAAACATTTTGTATTTTTTTAATAAAAAATTGTAAAACAATTTTTTCTTCTTCAAACAATGCACCTTTATATATATATATATATATATATATATATATATATATATATATATATATATATATATAGATATATAGATATATATATATATATATATATATATATATATATATATATATATATATATATATATATATATATATATATATCGGCCCAACGTCTGTTTACATTCAGGTCCTGTGTTGGGACAATATCTGTTTGAATTCAGGTTTTATATTGGACCAATATCCAAGGTGGTAAACCGGTGAAATTGGTCCAATTGCTGCCATACTATTAAGGCATGATGTAGGTGTGCCATTATTGGCCCATCATTGATCCGACATCTGGCCCAACATAGATCCAGTATCAGGCCCATACATGCCAAACGGATAACTGAATTAAATTGGGACAGTACTGGCAGCCAAAATGTACAGCATTGGCCCAACACTTGCAATGCCAGAGTGCCATTATTGGCCCATTCATTCCATGTTTGCTGGGTATCTCGCTCAGACTTGCTATGCCCATTCCATCTATGACGAAGCAACTTGTCAACTATCAGTATAAGATAGTTCATAGAAAGTTATAGAGGGAATTAATTAACACCGAGGACAGTGGTCGGATAGACACAATACATAGCTATTTCGAGTTTCAGACTTTAGACAGAAGCTCCGAAAAAAATCGTCATTCACATTGTCATGCATCATTAATTTGCAGTGGATGAATTTAGTATCATACTCTACATATTTTTTGGTGAGTTTAATCCAAGGAGGCCTGTCAGGGATGCCACATGATGAGTAGTATTCATTATCCTTGCAAGTTTTTCACATAGACGAGCACCACCCTCAACTATAATTTAGAAAGCACGATTGGCCTAGAGGTATTCCTGGCTATAACTATCGTTTATTTATCATTTATCATGAGCTGGAAGGGAGACACGCAAATATAATGCAATGCCCGTCAAAGTATTATTACATTACAAGGCAGAACGGACTATGGTGCTTGTAATCTATAGGAGTGAAAACTTCTGATTAAGGCAAATAAGTCCCCATACAAGTTATAAATTAGCATAGTTGATAAAAGTGTGGTATATGTATGTGTATATATTGCATGGAGGGTGTGTTAAAGTGTGAGAATAAGGCAGGTGTAAGGTGTATTAGGGGGCGAGAGGCACGTCCTTCCCTGTCTGGCGCATGGACTCGCCCGCTACAACGCTAAATGCCACACCTTCCCAGACCATTCACTAAACACTCTTATTCAACCAACTTAAACCATTAAAAAACAAACCAAAAATACTAAAAAATACATACACATTATATATTTCTTATGTATGAGTTATATAGTGATTAATATATTGAGTATGGAGATAATGGATATATAAAGAATCTGGCTAGGTTGGCTAGGGCGGCGGCAGCTCGGCGGTATGACAGACAACCTCAGTGTGGCTGCACCAAGCTTAGGGTTCACATATATTAGTAGCCATGTAAAACAACCCTCAACACCAATCGAATTATTGGCTCGGGCGGAAACTATTGAAGACGGCAGCTAGATCTATGTTAAGTTAGTGCCACGTTATAACTATAGGTTAATATAAGCATACGAGGTGCCTAGTGATAAAAGGCAATTAGCATGTGATTGTGATGGTGGCGAGACAAGCAGCAGCAGCAGCAGGAGGGCTCAGCAGGGCAGCAGCAGTAGGAGTGGTGTTAGAGGTGGTGTTGGAGGTGGTGTTGAGCAGAAGGCCATGACCACAACATGTCTATCCCCTGCATCACCATCCTCGCAGGCTGTCTCACCTTTCTCAGCGGTAAGGAATTTAATGGAGTTTGACTGTGTGTGTGTGTGTGTGTTATTACTTCAGATCCTTCCTTCCTTCAATGGTTATCTAATTTTTTCTTTCTCTTATACTTTAAATTAATAGACTTAAAATGGTTGTCTAATTCCTTGGTTTTTCTTCCTTCTCTCTACGTCATTTTTCATAGATCACTTTTTTCTCTCTGTTTTAATATCTGTCTGTCTATGTAAAGGACTATTTGTAATGGAGTTTATGTATATTCGTTTATTTGGTGTGTTTTATTTTTATTTTTTCTGCCTGGGTTGAGATGAAACTATACATCTTACATTATTATTATTATTATTATTATTACTATTACTACAGTAGATATTCATGATTAGTCCTTGCTAGACGGCAGGTGCAATGATTTTTTAGTATACTCAGTATTGGTTTTTATACTAAAAAATACTCCACGAAACAAAAATTGTAGACACTTTTGATTTCTTTGATAATTTTGAATCGAAAAGAAAAAAAATCATGTAGGTTATAGAAAAATAGTGATGAAAACTACTATATTATATTCAAAATGTCTCGTTAGTGAAAATCAGTCTGCCATTGGAATCCTGAAAGTGTTAGTTTAAGGTTGTAATTGAAAAAAGCAAGATGACACGCACTAAATCACCAAGAATACAAAACAACCAGTCCCCCCAAAATACAAATAGTAATAACCTAAACTATTACACCTAACATCAGCTGACACTTTTATTTCTTATTAATTTATTTACATTACGTGGTGGCAAATTTTTTTAATTAATTGATTTAAGAAGCGACAAAAAATATTATGAATAATGTCAAACTGATTAATTTGTCCATTATTAATTCTATACTAATATATACTATTAGTAACACAATACACGTAATTTATCCCTCTTGCTAAAAATAGAAAAAAAATAATTATATCACGCATAACTTATCATGCAAATTTAACTTAATGATGTACAGAGTAATTAACCTTCTAATCTGAGCGAACATTACCCAGAAGCAATGAAGCTAAAATAAAGAGTAAATAAATAGTGAAATGTTAGGTTAGTTTAGAGGAGAATGGTAGAGAGGTGTGCTATATATACCCTACACTAGCTTGAAAACAGACTGCATGTTGCCTCGCAGTGAAAGAAGGAAAGCTTACAAGACTTGCTTAAGCTTGGTGTCACACTTTCATTTTTTTTTACCACTCTTAATTGACTTCCTGTGTTAGTGGTGCATGACTCCCCACAGCCAAGGGAGGCGATGCAGAACGAGGAAATTCATGCAGATTTAGATTGGGGTGGTGGTAGTTTAAAAAAAAAAAAAAAAAAAAAAAAAAAAAAAAAATATATATATATATATATATATATATATATATATATATATATATATATATATATATATATATATATATATATATAGGTATAATACTTGTTACGTATATATCGTAGGTATTGCTTTGTTTGGTATAGGTGTGATGAAGAATATTGAATTGAACTACTATTACTATTAAAGTTCTCGTTTTTCTAGCACCTATAAAAATGATAATAAAATATAATATCCATATGAGTTGTAATATAGAAAAAGGACTTGGATGTGTACTTGGTTGTCACTTAAGCAATATACGAGAGTAGGAGGCAATGAAAATAAGTTAATTTGTTTCTATTGGCAAGGAAAGGAAGGGAAGGGAAGGAAAGATGTCTGGTGCCTGTGAGGTCTGAAGAGTTTTTTTTAATGCTGTTGCAGTATACTATTATTATTATTATTATTATTATTATCTTTATTCTAGTCTCTACCGTATGTTATAAGATTGGAAGATGTGATGATATAATTACGAAAGGTGGAGAGAAATTTGCACAACATAATAAGTTTGATTAGACCAATGCAATTATATTTTATTTAATTTGTCTTTTTTCCTTGTTTTTGATTAGATAGCTAGATATTCAATTACTGTACATATTTTCTTTAATTTTCATATTTTTGCGCAATGCCACAAGTATTTTTTCTTCATACAACAAGCCCATTCATGCACATCAAAAAACACTGATTTATAAACTTGGAGAGAAATGAAAATGAAGACATAGTTACCAAGCTACATTTTCACTCCTTTGCTTCAAATATTGATCTTGTTAAGTGTTATAAGAGTACAAGTGTTCCATAATGCATGTCCTCCATCAGACACACTTAAAACATAGAGTGGCTGAGTGTTAAAAGAAGCTTGATGGTGCTGTAGGCCTTCCCTCGGTACCATGATTTAAATGACAGGTTTGGTTAGGTAAGGTAAGGGAAGATTAGGATAGGGTCTGTCACCATAAGCACCACCATCAATGCATTACATAGGAATATGTATATGAAAGTATTATTCAAAACTGTCATTATCTATTTTGATGTGTGGAAATGAAAAATTAAACTCATTGTGTTTAAAGGGTTAGTTTGGCCACCTGATGGCACCTTGCCAAATTGTATAAATATGTGGTGTTTTTTTTTTTCCCGTTGTGTAGTTTAAGTTGGTCCTCGAGTCACTTAAGGGAATATATTGAACAGAATAATGTAATAGCTGCCAAGGGGGAATTTTTTCTTCATATGCAACACTTATTATTGTTAATTATAGCCATTAATTTTTTTTTGGCATATGTTATTTAAGGCAACTGAAATTCAACCATTTTACCATAACTGTAGTGGAGTTATTTGAGTTGATTATGGTAGTGCGTCGTTAGTTAGAGTTGTTGGACGTCACTTTCACAAACGCAATACTAGACTCACCTGCTTGATTAATAAGTCTGTGTCATGACCTTCAACATCTCAAGCCGCTCATCTTAAGAAACATAACAATACTAATCACACACTTCACTCTGCTAAAAATTCTTCCTTGGTATTATAAATTCACGACTTTTTATGAGAATCCACTACATCGGATCTCTTTCCTCTAAATACTCATTACAAAAGAAGGATTCAACGTACTAACTTCACTTCGGGTTTTACTTAGGAAAGAGGAAGGGGATAAGTAGTTCATATCTGAGTGGGTATAGTTTGTTAAGGATGAGTGGAGGTCTTCAGGTAGATGGGAAGGTGCAGGAAAGCCGACTCTTATGTTGCAACGCTTCATTCTCATCCTGTTGCCTCATTCTCATGTCTAAGTGGAGGCTGAGCTTGCTAACACATTGCTTCTTTCCCAGAGATTCAATAAGGATTTGTTAACCTGTTCGCATATCTCTCGTGTTTTGATATTTCTCTTGCATGCAAAATAAACTGTATGGTGAAGGAATCAATTGTCATGTTAGTAAAATAATATCCAGTTTTGGTCTATATAGGATGTATGAAAAGTATTAATAAGTGAAGACGTATATATAGTTATTGATAAAGATTTTGTTAGCCATGAGGGGCTGGCAGTCAAAGATGAGCAGTGGGAATTTCCATTTACTATAAGGCTACCTAGAACAGGTCATATTTTCTTAAAGTCTTGATACAAAGAAATTTTTGAAAGATGTGAGTATTGAATAACTTAATAATCTAACCTAACATTTATATATTTTGAATAATGTTAAGGTTTATACAAATTAACTTTTTTTATGTCGATATTCGAGGGTCTTGTCCGTTAAAATAATTTTGTGTGGTTGGGATTTGCTGCGTGATACCTTGTGGTGTTTTAGCCCTGTTTTTATACATCATTTTATTATCTGTCAATGGAATGTATAAATGTAAACTTGAATAATGTACGGTACAGTTTTGTGAGAATCATTTGGCAAGGTTATTTTGATGCCTAACTTTTATATACAGTAGTAAACTAATCACATTTTCAATTAGTATATGTAGGTATCCTCTATTCCCCTCTCCCCCTCCACCACCACCACCACACAAAAACTATGTTAAATAAAATAAAATAGGCTTGAGGTTGGCAGTACAGTATGAGTTATTACTATTTAATCTTGCACGTAGCCATGATTACTTTTTCAAACATTACTCTCTGTGTGTGTGTATTTGGATGGGATTAGGGAGTGAAAGAGCCACCCTTTTCTGTCTTCATTTACTCACGCACTTGCCACAACAAACAATGCAAGTGACTGAGTGTTGAAATGATCACGGGAGAGACTGAGGGAAGGAAGGGGAGGGGGAAGGAGGGGAGGAAGATACACGATCCCCAAAGAGTGAATACAGTGTGCTTGAGGGGTGGCAGAGGGTCAGGTCAGAGGTTAAAGGTGGCAAGGGAGAAGGGTTTTGCAGGCTACAGAGGTCACCATTATGACTAGATCTCTTTTTAATCCCTCTCAACAAGGTTCAGTGTGTGTGTGTGTGTGTGTGTGTGTGTGTGTGTGTGTGTGTGTATATGTGTGTGTGTGTGTGTGTGTGTGTGTGTGTGTGTGTGTGTGTGTGTGTGTGTCTTTGCTGGCTGTATCTATTAATTCCATATATTGATGTAAGAAAATACCAATATAAGTTCAGTGATTATTATTATCATTATTATTATTAGTGGTGGTTGTAGTTGCAGTTGTAGTGGTGAAGTGTGACTGACCTCTCCTTCCCTCCCCCTCCCCCCCACCACACACCCGTGAAATTGTCTATAAGTAGTGGTGGGGGACGACCTCAATCAACGAAGAAAAGAAAACCTGAAAGAAGTGGAGGTGTGTGGGTGTATATAATGCACATAAAATAGAGAATAATAGGAACACCTGCTCTGTGTGTGTGTGTGTGTGTGTGTGTGTGTGTGTGTGTGTGTGTGCGTGTGTGCGTGTGTGTGTGTGTGCGCGACGGGCTGGGTTTGTAGGAGGAGGGAGTGAGTGTCTTGTATACCTACGCGACCTTGAAATCCTTGCAAGCCTTTCCATATGCATCAGTATTTCGTTTACCTATCTATATATATCGTCCTTTCTATGCAGTATCAGTGTTCATCAGACATTGTTTCGATTGATTCCTAGGCATGATATTTTTACACCTAAGAATCTAGGTGTAAATTCCGTGTCTGCAAACAGTGATAGTTGTGTCTTGCCTAACGCTAGTCGGGTGCTCGAGACGTGACCCCTAGCATGAGCAATGGCCATAAAATTGTTGCATTCAATTGGATGTGATGTTTTGAAGAGCGGATAATCTGTGCCAAATATAAAACAGAACTCGCTCAATTTGTATGCTACTGACTGAAAGTGATTGTAGTAACGACTAGAATATAGTACTGCTGTATATTGAAATTCTATCCGAGTGTGTGAGGAAAGGGTTTCTATATTATGAATTCATTGTAATAATTATCACAGTGTGGTTGTTGCATATTCATGGCTATATTGTCGTCGTCAGTCAGAGTTGCTATTACTTCCTTATCGTGGCAGCATGATGGTCGGATTAATAATTATTCTCATGTAATGAAGTGTCAGTTATCGCTGGTGCATGACACAAGGTGACTCGACCCTCCTCAGTGCTGCATGCTCGGTTGGAGGAAAACTAGATTTATTGTCAAAGCTAAGTGTTTATTTGCATGTATACTTGAGTATTGGTGGAGCACCCTGGTCGTGCGGGATGTTGGGGGTGAGGGGGGGTGTGGGTGACGGGGCAAGGCGTGGAGCGGTGGGCGGGCAGGCAAGGCAAGGCAAGGCAGACAGGCGGGCGGGCGTCGCGTTGGTGGCATGGCATCTCTTGTCCTTGTGGTGTGTGTGTGTGTGTGTGTGTGTGTGTGTGTGTGTGTGTGTGTGTGTGTGTGTGTGTGTGTGTGTGTGTGTGTGTGTGTGTAGCATGGCGAGCATATGTGGCCAGATGGCGGTCGTGCATCACGCTACAAACACAGGGTCGTGCAGGTATAAGTTTTTTAATCCCCCGGAGAGGCAGGGCTTATCAAGGGTGAGGAGAGCGGCCGCTAGAGGGAGAGGGCCTGGTAGGGTTGACGACCGGGCGGTGGGGGTCGCGGCCTGGGGCTGCGGCCACACGCTGCGGGCAATCACCACTCGTATTCCAACGGCTCAAATTTAAGTTCCAAGAAAGGATCGAACACACTTACAGGGAAGCTTGCTGGAGGGGTGATACGGGTGTGCCAGTTGCGTGCACAGCGGTGATGGATCGCACCCCGAGGCTAGCGACGGGGAGGGGCGGGGGGCGCGGCCTTTGTAGAGGACACAAAGTAATTTCCTTTTTATCGGCCTCCTAGTTAACGAGCGAAACGTATTAATTGATTGTACGGTGTTTTGGTTTTGTCGGTATGGGAGAGAGTATATTTGTGTGTATGTGTGTGTATATATATATATATATATATATATATATATATATATATATATATATATATATATATATATATATAATGTGTGCGTATATGAATAATGAAATAGTACACATATTGTTAGGTCAATGGTTTAATTGGGTTGATGTGGTGGTGTGTGTGATGTTGAATAAGTGATGGTGGTACGCATAGTGGCAGTGTCCGGGTGCCTTGCGCACTATTACGATCTGAGGGCACGGCGCCTCAACCGTGCACTGCTCCCTTTGCGTCTGCTCCTTGAGGATGTATCCTCTATATAACTATTTTTCAAAAAGACCAACAGTGTAGCTATTCATTGCGACGACTTATCGGCGCCTGTCACTTGAGGTTGGGGAAGCTCCGTCAACTTGGAAACTGTGGACTGACGAGCTAGTGTCCGGGTGGGTGTCTAGTGCAGGCGATGGCAGGGGCGGCGCGGACCCATTGTGTCACGGTCATCGTTGAGCAGTTCCGTGTAGTGGCCACAGGGCAGCATTGCAGCCACGACTGTGTGTGTGTGTATGTGTGTGTGTGTGTGTGTGTGTGTGTGTGTGTGTGTGTGTGTGTGTGTGTGTCTGTGTGTGTCTGTGTGTGTGTCCGAGCTAAAGAGCGCTGGGAATGCAATTGAGGTTCAAGGTCGAAGAAGCACTTACCCTCTCGAGCGCGGTCATGGTGAATTTTGTTCACTTAACACTGCGTCAGAACAATTGAGGTGACAGCCGTGAACACCCCGGTCACTAGCGCTGCTGCCGGAGCATGACCCACCCCTCACCCTCACCCTCGCTACCTACAACCTACTCTTCCCTAGACTACGGAGGTCCATAAGTAGCCACGTGTCCTCACCGCGGACCGACGGGTGGGACTCCTCGGTGGGTGCTCCGAGGCGCCTCACCTTCTAGGGTTCCCTTGTTAAGCTGAATGAAAATAGAAATCGTCAATGAGTGAAGTGATGGATTCCTTTGAGTGAGGATTGTGAGGAGAGGCGCAGCATTGTGTGGCAAGGCTGTCTTCTTTGGCTTCTGTAGATCTTTACTCTGACAACAGTGAGGGCGAGTGACGGACATACTAGTACGTCGTAGGGGATTCTGGAGGGGCATGACGTGTTGCTAACAGTCCCCAGGGGCGCGACTCAAGGTTACGTCACCAATGAATGCCTCGATTAGTAACCATCATTTTGTAAGCAATGATTGGTTATAACGTCCATGCAGGAAGCGTAACGTACACACATGCAGGGACTCGTGGACGGCAAATTGAGTTAGGTGAGATCACTGTCGGATAATGGAGTAGCTCAAAGCACGGCACATCTATAACCTGCTTGATTTGTTAGGTTTCCATTCATAAGAAACCCCACATCAGTCTGACAGCCTGATCACGGGAAACTCATGCCTTGTCCTGCCTGCCTCCTACTCTGGGCACTCAATTATGCCGCGTCAGGCTTTATAGTGTAGCTAGGTATATCGATTTTTTGTTAATGCTCCATCTGTCTGTCAGAGTATTTGACGTGAGGGAGTGTGTGTTATCGGTGGTGCCTTTGTTGATCTGGTAGTGTGTCTGTGTACTCGTGTGGTAATCCTGTCTATAAGGGACATCTCAAGGTCGCGGAGCCTTGGATCTTCAAACGGCAGGAGGTAAAGAGGCATGATATCTCCCTATTCATGTAATGTATTCACTGATGTACCGGCTGCTGCTTCAATTGGCTTGTCACTTTCATGACTAATGTATCAACTCGTTACGTTATGCGGATGACGTGGTTCTTATAGCATGGCACCTGCAGTACAAGGTGAATATGTATTATAGTTATACCTATACCTAGTCAACTTGTTAATTTGTATGTGTGGTTATCCATACCACACAGGCGTTTGTTTGTGTATACGAGCGCAAGGGAATATACAAGTGTAACTAAGTAGTGGTGTGGAGGGTTACCTTGTCACTCTATACCACTGCTTGTTACCAGTATAACAAGCACCACATAACCCACCAGTGTTGTCAGCGTGGCTGTCAATCACTTAATGGATACACACCTGCGGCTTCTTTTCACTTAGTCCTCACTTCCAAGTTTGCAGCCAGAAGAGTGTGTGTCGGTCGTCCTTGCAGGGTAGCATTGGGAAGGTCGTAGCTACTTCCTGACATTCTTTCCTGATAGGAGAGGCGCCGGTGTGTCTGCCGCTGGAACGACCTCCTGCTGTAAGGCCTGTTTGTGCTGCCTCTCCCGAAAGACGCTCTTCAATTTGTGCGGTAACGGCAAAAACTCGACCACTTGATAACCTACCCCCCTCCTCCTCCCACCTCCCCCGACCTCCCCTTACCATACGTCGGTGTAATGGTCCGTAAGGTGGTAAGTGGTGCCCGTCGCTTTTTGTTTGTTGTCATACGTCTTATAATGGCGTCTACAGGCATTGTTTTGTTTTTTATCCCTGTATAACGACGCCAACACTATTCTTTCTCTCCGGCTACACCACCACCACCACCACCACCACCACCACCACCACCACCACCACCACCACCACCACCACCACCACCACCACCACCACCACCACCACCACCACCACCACCACCACCACCACATCCATCAAATTCCTGTGAGTGCTTCATGTACTGTCTTCTCTTCCTTGTTCCTCGTTCACCTGCACCACCATTACCATCGTGCCTGTGGTCTCCT
This sequence comes from Cancer borealis, assembly GCA_036785275.1. Classification (NCBI taxonomy): domain Eukaryota; kingdom Metazoa; phylum Arthropoda; class Malacostraca; order Decapoda; family Cancridae; genus Cancer; species Cancer borealis. Next base: position 39,701 of record JAXIVD010003432.1, read on the forward strand.
CCTCCTCCTCCTCCTCCTCGTGCCCGCCGAGCCGCTATCACTTTCTCACCTCCCACCTGTCTTGGGCCGTGCTGTCTGACCGCATGATTTCTTATTGCAGCGCGGCGTCTGGGTGGGGTGCTATGGGAGGGGTGTTGTGGGAGGGGTGACGCCGTGCTCGCTCTCACAGACGCGGCGGGAGTTTCACCTGACTGTGTGTTGTCTATTATTGATGCAAAGGTGATATGCATCCTCCGCTCAGCCACGCTTTTAGCTTCCTCAGGCGGGCGGTGGGTGGGTGGGTGTTAAGAGGCCGGTGGTGTAGATGAGGGGAAAGGGTTGGGGTTGGGGTTAGGGAGAGGCGTCAAGCACTGGGTGGCGGCAGCATGGTGGCGCCCGTGGCTAACCTTGTCCAGACACTCGCTGCCGCCACCACCACCACCACCACCACCACCACCACCACCCGCTCATCGTCCACCATTAAGGCCGCGTTTCCATGCTAATGACACCTTAGTACCTGGTGGCCCTTGGTGCTCGGTGACGATGCCTGGTGGTGGTGTGTGGGCGGCGGCGGTGGTGGTGGTGGTGGTGACGTCGGGTCGTGGTGGTGGGAGGTAGGCTCGTCTTGGTATAACCTTTGCCTGTGTGTGTGTGTATGTGTGTGTGTGTGTGTGTGTGTGTGCGTGTGTGCGTGTGTGTGCGTGCGTGTGCGTGTGCATGTGCGTACAGCTAGGCCAGGCCGTCACGCTGGTTTGGTGTGGTGTGTGGTGTGTGGTTGGCGGCCCTGCACGCAAGGCTCCACGTAAACAAGTGTTGCCACGTGCTTCACCGCAGCTCCCTGCACACCCCGCACACCCCACACAGCCCGCCGCCGCACCCTGGCTCACGTGGCTGGTGTCCCGCTCACCCATGCTCTCATGCCCACCATGCCCGCCCCTCATCACCACCACCACCAGCGTGCCCATCACCATCTGGGCAAAGTGGCCAGAGTGCAGCGCGTCTTACAGTGGTCTGAAGGGGTGAAGGAGGACTGTAGTTTGGCTTAGCCGGCAAAGGTGAACACTTGCACTGGTGTTTACTAGTACAAGTATGTGGGCTGAGGCGGCCGGCTCCCAGGTTCTCACCTCTCACCTCAGAATGGATTGCGCTGTCATCTGATTCCTTGTTCAAGTCCAAATTTGTGTTGTTGTTGTAGGTGGTATTATGGAGTTAATGGAGCTTTGCTTGAAGACGCCGCGGGAGCCATTCAGGTGGTTGAGCAGAATCAGGTGTTAGAGTGCACCGCCTCCGCCGCCCAGGTATGGTGGGCTCGGCCTTGGGGCTGCCGCAGGGCCCTCGAGGACCCGTCGTGCAGGGTAGACAATGGCTCGTCGCCTCGCCAGCCGCCGCCAGCACTGTGCAGACACGGATCATTATTCTCTCAAGAGTATGAAGCGTTCTCGCGTAGGTTTGTACCCTTCTTTAAACAACAGTCTCGTACCGCCGTCACCAAAGGCACGCTTGAGAAACTTTATCACGACAACCTTGCCTGCCAGAGTCCTTGTGCCAGGATGAATTGCATTAAAGCATCATCTGCCTCGCTAGGGCCGCCTACCTATACTAGAGTCCACTTGCATTATAGAAAATAAAATCTGCCTATGTTCCCCTGGGTGTGGTCGTGCCTCAACACCTCGGCACTGGTCCTGAGGGTGCCATTAACTATCGTATTAACATGTACAAGTTATCAAAGGTTAGGTTGGTACAATCTGTATCAACCAACAAAACAAATGTGTCCGCCACAAAACACTTGATCTTTTTTTGTTCTTTCTATATTATCTTGTAATTGATTATTTTAATAAACTAACATTGGAAATATGTCAAATAACAATACAACGAATAAAACTAACTCTTTTCCTCCAAACAATTTATTTACACATGGATTTATTTATATATTTTGCATCCGTTTTTTCACCGTTCCTACCTTGGGTTCATGAAATTGTTGTTCGCGTTGTTGGGGCGCGACGAGAAAGTTGAGTTTTGAGCTGCGATTGTAACGCCGTGTCACACCTCACACACGGGGCAGCGGCGTGTGTGTGGAAGGGGGGGGGGGGGGCAGTGGGGCAGGCAGACAGACAAACAGGCAGGCAGGCAGTGGGGCAGGCAGGCAGGCGTGGCAGGTAGCGGGGGCGGCGGCAGGCTGATACCAATGTAGGCAGTTGCACTCTATATTGATCCTGTGGTTGGTGGTGGTGCTGTTCATGCATGGTGGTATTACGTGTTGCTGCTCCGTCCTGTTGCAGCGCCGCTCGTGCCCCGCTATGTACACCTCCTCCTCCTCCTCCTCCTCCTCCTCCTCCTCCTCCTCCTCCTCCTCCTCCTCCTCCTCCTCCTCCTCCTCCTCCTCCTCCTCCTCCTTACCTTCTCCTGCCTTACCGCATCTGTACCTCCTCCAGGCGACTCCTTACATCTGTCATCCTTTTTCTTCATCTAGATAGCAGCGTCCTTGCTTGCTTCACTAAGGATATTGTGTCTATGTGTTGTGAGACTAATCAAGGAAGGAAAGGAATATAGATAAAAAATACAATAAAAAACAATGATAACCAAAGATACCTTAAACAAACACCAAAACAGAAGTCACAGTATATGTTAGGTCACCCATCCTTATAATGGCATAGGAGACGGCACACCAACTTGAGGTAGAACATGATCCTTGGTACACACAAGTAGAGGTGATCAGAGTAAACTCAGCTAATTGAAGAACCCAGATAAGGACCTTGAGGTAGTTTTCCTAAAGGAGGAGAGACTGATAGGACAGGACAACCTAACCTAACTTATCCCAACCCAATCCAACCCAACCCAACTCAACTCAACTCAACCCAACCTAACCTACCTCAACCCAACCCAACCCAACCCAACCTATTGACATGGATCTTACTTGCAGTGGGGATGTAACGTAAAAAGTAGGAGTAGGAAGTGCAAAAAAGTGGAAGGAATACGTGGTTGTAATGTAAAGTGTCAAGGGAGAAAAAAAATGCTGCAAGGAGGAAGAAAGTGGAGGAAACATTATTGTGGATTATTTGCAGGAAATTTGAGGTAACTTAGAATGTTATTATTATTATTTGCATTGTTATTGATCTATTTTCTTTGTAGCTCAAGGAGTGAAAATGTCCTTGGGCGAAGAGAAGGAGGAGGAGGAGGAGGAGAGGAGGAGGAGGAGGAGGAGGAGGAGGAGGAGGAGGAGGAGGAGGAGGAGGAGGAGGAGGGAGGAGGAGGAGGAGGAGAGGAGGAGAGGGAGAGGAGAGGGAGGAGGGAGGAGGGGAGGGGAGGAGGAGAGGGAGGAGGAGGAGGGAGGAGGAAGGGAGGAGGAGGAGGAGGAGGAGGAGGAGGAGGAGGAGGAGGAGGAGGAGGATGGGAGGAGGAGGAGGAAGTGTATAATATAATTACGTCCATTAGCAGTTAATAGGTTAGGTTAGTATAGTTGAAAAAGCGGTTTGGTTATTTTCTTCATATATACCGGTTGAGAGAGAGAGAGAGAGAGAGAGAGAGAGAGAGAGAGAGAGAGAGAGAGAGAGAGAGAGAGAGAGAGAGAGAGAGAGAGAGAGAGAGAGAGAGAGAGAGAGAACATAGCGTGCAAGTATCATGAGTGGACAGTCCTATCATTATGTCATTATTAATCCATTATATCGTCATTATTACCATCCTCCTCCACTTCCTCCTTTTCATCATCATCATCATCATCATTAAGTCATAACCATTTCGCTGCTAAACAAAGGCCATTCTTAATACCCCTCCATGTTTGTGATGTTTGTTGGAGGTGAAGGTGGATGAGTGGAGGAATAGTGACATCTTTAAATTGGTAATGAACGAACCACTGTGATTTGAAGCTCCCGGGTTGTGTGGGATGAACCCGAATCAGCAGGAGGAGGAAAGGAGGAGGAGAAAGAGGAGGAGGAGGAGGAGGAGGAGGGAGGGGAGGAGGAGGAGGAGGAGGAGGAGGGAGGAGGAGGAGGAGGAGGGAGCAAAGTGGAGGACGAGTAGCGGGTAGCGGAAAATGCCTCCTCCTCCTCTCATCTCCTCCTCCGCCTCCTCCTCCTCCTCCTCCTCCTCCTCCTCCTCCGCTCCTCCTCCTCCTCCTCCTCCTCCTCCTCCTCCTCCCTCCTCGCTCCGTTTTTAGAGAGCAGTCAGGTTTCCGGCGACCTCTGACCTCTCCTCTATCCTAGTCTGCATCCCATCCGTTGTGGAGCGATGCACGTGGGGCTGGGGGAGGCAGGATGCGGGGGTGGGGGGTGGAGGCGTTGTTAGGGGGCAGGGGGGCGTTGGAGAGGCCAGAGGGAAGGGAAATGGCAAGGGAGGGAGGTACTTAGCAAAGGGGTTATATACGTGTTGATTTCTAGGGTGAATTTTAGGGTGATTTAGGGATTGTTTAAAGGGTAGTGGTAGGGATTGTATTGTAAGGGATGTAGGTGTGTGTGTTTGTTTGTTTGTTTGTGGTTTAGGTAGATAGATAGAGAGGAAAGGAAGGGTAATAACAGGGAAAGGGAGGACGTAGGCAAGGAGAGAGAGAAGTAGTAATCAGGGAAGTTGATGATGATGATGAGGATGATGATGATGATGATGATGATGATGATGATGAAGAGAATATAGAAAAAAGTTATTATTATTATTATTATTATTATTATTTGTATTAAGAGAAGCTCATTGTGGTGTTGACAATGGTGATGGTGTGTGGTGCTGATACATACATACACACCTCCCTCCCTCCCTCCCTCACTCACTCACTCACTCACTCACTCACTCACTCACTCACTCACTCACTCACTCACTCACTCACTCACTCACTCAGCATTCCCAAACAGCAACACAAACATCACGTCAGCGCCCATCAGTCATTCAATCCTTCAACTCACTACACTCAGAAATAATCGAAACTTTTAAAATTCAAATCACAGAAAGAAATAGATAGAAAAAAAACGAACTAACCAACGTTCATATAGCTATACATAAAAAAAAAAAAAATATGTACATTAACCAGAGATATAAACACACGAAGGAGTGAGTATAAGGAACAAGACAGTCATTTGTGTATTGATACCAACTGCAGGACTGACTTAACTTAACCTCTTCATTAGGAACCAGACAGTAGGAGTAGGAAGTGGCCCCCTCCTCCCCAACCCCCAACCCCAACCCCCCTTCCACTCACCCCCAACCCCAATCCCCTTCCCCTCCTCCCCAACACACTTCCTTAGAGCACATTAGGAAGCGGTGTGACTAGAATTAATAATCAGACAACCTCCCTATTGCCCAATCTACAAACAGACACAAAACTTGGTGCTGTAAAGAGAGCCAGGGTTAATAGGGGGTTGGGGGATGTTGGGGATGGGTGGGGGTTGGGGGAAGGCCAATCAGTGGTTGAGGATGCACAGTTCCCACCAATCAGTACAGTCAGTCAGTCAGTTAGTCAGTTAGTTAGTCAGTCAGTCAGTCAGTCTCCCTCTTTCCCGCTAGTCTGAGTCTATCATTGTTTAGGTTTGTGTTGGGGTGTGGGTGACTGTTTTAGGGTTAGAATTGGGTGAGAGAAGAGAGAGAGAGAGAGAGAGAGAGAGAGAGAGAGAGAGAGAGAGAGAGAGAGAGAGAGAGAGAGAGAGAAGAGAGAGAGAGAGAGAGAGAGAGGTTTAACAAGGTTCAATTATGTAGTTCACAACATCTGTTTTTTATTCTCATGTTGTTGGTTTCGAATTACGTTGGTTAAGGGAGGAGGAGGAGGAGGAGGAGGAGGAGGAGGAGGAGGAGGAGGAGGAGGAGGAAGAAGAAGAAGAAGAAGAAGAAGAAGAAGAAGAAGAAGAAGAAAAGGAAAAGGAAAATAAGGAAGGAGGGTGAATTAAGAGAGAGGAAAGGAGAGCAGTGTAACCTCAACAAGTCTTGGTGTTAGGTGACAGAGAGAGAGAGAGAGAGAGAGAGAGAGAGAGAGAGAGAGAGAGAGAGAGAGAGAGAGAGAGAGAGAGAGAGAGAGAGAGCGAGAGAGAGACACGAGAGACGAGAGAGAGAACGAGAGGATGAGTATAGGAAAGGAGGGTTTGGGAAAGAAAAAAGGTGAGTGAGAAGAGAAGAAGAAAGAGGAATAGTGAACGCATATAGAGGGGAGAACGAAGGAGGAGGAGGAGGAGGAGGAGAGAGGAAGAGAAGGGCAACGGAAGAAGAGACAGATAGGGAGGGGAGGTAAGGGGAAGATGTCACGTATAGCTGATGAGGGACTGTCAGTGTGTGTCCTGATCGCTGATTTGCTGAGGGGAGACCACCACCACCACCACCACCACCACCATCACCACCACCATCACCATCACCACCACCACCACCACCACCATCACCACCACCACCACCACCACCACCACCACCAACAAGACCTCAAGTTTCTTATAGTAATCTGTCAAACGAGCTATAAATTCTAACTCCCATTTTCTGTTGAATTATATCTCGTTTCCCGTAGCTTTGTGTTAAATATCTATG